>JAWPHD010018975.1:0-37647 GCA_037043455.1 Cyrtodaria siliqua
TTATGTTCAGTTTTTGCACATATATATTCAGTTCTTACACATATATATTCAGTTCTTACGCATATATATTCATTTCTTACACATATATATTCAGTTCTTACGCATATATATTCAGTTCTTACACATATATATTCAGTTCTTACGCATATATATTCAGTTCTTACACATATATATTCAATTCTTAAACATATATATTCAGTTGTTAAACATATATATTCAGTTCTTAAACATATATATTCAGTTCTTACACATATATATTCAGTTCTAACGCATATATGTACCGTTGTTACGCATATATATTCCATTTTAACGCATATATATTCAGTTCTTACGCATATATTCCGTTCTTACGCATATATATTCCTGTTCTTACGCATATATGTTCAGTTCTTACGCATATATATTCAGTTCTTACACATATATATTCAGTTCTTACACATATATATTCAGTTCTTACGCATATATATTCAGTTCTTACGCATTCATATTCAGTTCTTACGCATATATGTTCAGTTCTTACGAATATATGTTCAGTTCTTACACATATATATTCAGTTCTAACACATATATATTCAGTTCTTACGCATATATATTCAGTTCTTACGCATATATATTCAGTTCTTACGCATATATATCCAGTTTTTACGCATATATATTCAGTTCTTACACATATATATTCAGTTCTTACACATATATATTCAGTTATTACGCATATATGTTCAGTTCTTACACATATATATTCAGTTCTTACACATATATATTCAGTTCTTAAACATATATATTCAGTTCTTATACATATAGATTCAGTTTTTACACATATATTTAGTTCTTACACATATATATTCAGTTCTTACGCATATATATTCAGTTCTTACACATATATATTCAGTTCTTACATATATATTCAGTTATTACGGATATATATTCAGTTCTTACGCATATATATTTAGTTCTTACGCATATATATTCAGTTCTTACACATATATATTCTGTCCTTACACATATATATTTATTTCTTACACATATATATTCAGTTCTTACGCATATATATTCAGTTCTTACACATATATATTCAGTTCTTACACATATATATTCAGTTCTTACACATATATATTCAGTTCTTACACATATATATTCAGTTCTAACACATATATATTCAGTTCTTACGCATATATGTTCAGTTCTTACACATATATATTCCGTTCTTACACATATATATTCAGTTCTTTCACATATATATTCAGTTCTTACACATATATATTCAATTCTTACACATATATATTCAGTTCTTACACATATATATTCAGTTCTTACGCATTTATATTCAGTTCTTACGCATATATGTTCAGTTCTTACGCATATATGTTCAGTTCTTACACATATATATTCAGTTCTAACACATATATATTCAGTTCTTACGCATATATATTCAGTTCTTACGCATATATATTCAGTTCTTACGCATATATATCCAGTTCTTACGCATATATATTCAGTTCTTACACATATATATTTAGTTCTTACACATATATATTCAGTTATTACGCATATATGTTCAGTTCTTACACATATATATTCAGTTCTTACACATATATATTCAGTTCTTAAACATATATATTCAGTTCTTATACATATATATTCAGTTTTTACATATATATTTAGTTCTTACACATATATATTCAGTTCTTACGCATATATATTCAGTTCTTACACATATATATTCAGTTCTTACATATATATTCAGTTATTACGGATATATATTCAGTTCTTACGCATATATATTTAGTTCTTACGCATATATATTCAGTTCTTACACATATATATTCTGTCCTTACACATATATATTTATTTCTTACACATATATATTCAGTTCTTACGCATATATATTCAGTTCTTACACATATATATTCAGTTCTTACACATATATATTCAGTTCTTACACATATATATTCAGTTCTTACACATATATATTCAGTTCTAACACATATATATTCAGTTCTTACGCATATATGTTCAGTTCTTACACATATATATTCAGTTCTTACACATATATATTCTGTTCTTTTACATATATATTCAGTTCTTACACATATATATTCAATTCTTACACATATATATTCAGTTCTTACACATATATATTCAGTTCTTACGCATATATGTTCAGTTCTTACACATATATATTCAGTTCTTACACATATATATTCAGTTCTTAAACATATATATTCAGTTCTTATACATATATATTCAGTTCTCACACATATATTCATTTCTTACACATATATATTCAGTTCTTACTCATATATATTCAGTTCTTACACATATATATTCAGTTCTTACACATATATATTCAGTTCTTACACATATATATTCAGTTCTTACACATATATATTCAGTTCTTAAACATATATATTCAGTTCTTATACATATATATTCAGCTCTCACACATATATTCATTTCTTACACATATATATTCAGTTCTTACGCATATATATTCAGTTCTTACACATATATATTCAGTTCTTACACATATATATTCAGTTATTACGCATATATATTCAGTCCTTACGAATATATATTTAGTTCTTACGCATATATATTCAGTTCTTACGGATTTATGTTCAGTTCTTGCACATATATATTCAGTTCTTACACATATATATTCAGTTCTTACGCATATATATTCAGTTCTTACGCATATATATTCAGTTCTTACGCATATATATTCAGTTCTTACACATATATATTCAGTTCTTACGCATATATATCCAGTTCTTACACATATATATTCAGTTCTTAAACATATATATTCAGTTCTTACACATATATATTCAGTTCTTAAACATATATATTCAGTTCTTACACATATATATTCAGTTCTGACGCATATATTTTCCGTTGTTACGCATATATATTCCGTTTTAACGCATATATATTCAGTTCTTACGCATATATTCAGTTCTTACGCATATATATTCCGTTCTTACGCATATATTTTCAGTTCTTACGCATATATTCAGTTCTTACGCATATATATTCAGTTCTTACGCATATATATTCAGTTCTTACACATATATATTCAATTCTTAAAACATATATATTCAGTTGTTACACATATATATTCAGTTCTTAAACATATATATTCAGTTCTTACACATATATATTCAGTTCTGACGCATATATGTACCGTTGTTACGCATATATATTCCATTTTGACGCATATATATTCAGTTCTTACGCATATATTCCGTTCTTACGCATATATATTCCTGTTCTTACGCATATATTTTCAGTTCTTACGCATATTTTCAGTTCTTACGAATATATATTCACTTCTTACGCATATATGTTCAGTTCTTACGCATATATATTCAGTTCTTACACATATATATTCAGTTCTTACACATATATATTCAGTTCTGACGCATATATATTCAGTTCTTACGCATTTATATTCAGTTCTTACGCTTATATGTTCAGTTCTTACGCATATATGTTCAGTTCTTACACATATATATTCAGTTCTAACACATATATATTCAGTTCTTACGAATATTTATCCAGTTCTTACGCATATATATTCAGTTCTTACGCATATATATCCAGTTCTTACGCATATATATTCAGTTCTTACACATATATATTCAGTTCTTACACATATATATTCAGTTATTACGCATATATGTTCAGTTCTTACACATATATATTCAGTTCTTACACATATATATTCAGTTCTTAAACATATATATTCAGTTCTTATACATATATGTTCAGTTTTTACACATATATTTAGTTCTTACACATATATATTCAGTTCTTACGCATATATATTCAGTTCTTACACATATATATTCAGTTCTTACATATATATTCAGTTATTACGCATATATATTCAGTTCTTACGCATATACATTTAGTTCTTACGCATATATATTCAGTTGATCTCTTGCAGTCAGACTGATAAGACGTGTTTTAAGTGCTCTCTTATAATTTCTTGGTTAATGGCTATACTAAGTGAATATTTGGAATAATTTTACATTACATTAATGACTGGATTAATAAGGATTATTACAAACAAAAATATAGTGTTTTTATAAAAGTTAAAGTGTGTTATTTGGAGGAAAAAGTCAAAATTCATAATCAAGGACTAGAACACCTGCTGTTCCATTACCTATAAATACTAGTGATATACATATGCGTAATACCTGTCCATATATCAAGTAGAAGGATTATTTAACAATCTTAGGAAATATATTAACTTGTATAATAATTGTACATTACGTGTTATTATAAAAATGGGAAAATCAAATACAGGCCCATCACAGGCTACTTCTCAAATTCAGCCAGTGCAATCAAAATCAATTGAAACTCAAACAGAGAATATGCAATTCATTGACCAGTATGAAGGACATTTCTATTACATCAAAGAAAATGACACGAAAACAACCATACAATTCAAGTCTGCAGTCCTGTGTGACATTGTTCAATCAAAGATTACTGCCGACTTCAACCAACCTGTAGATGTTACACGCAACAACATTTCAACCAGAGTGCTAAATGTAAAATGTAAGCTCTCATTAGATTTGGAAACAAACGAACTGGTTATAACAGGCCCAGCACATAGGACATGGACAGAAATTAAGTTTAGAAGAAAAATGCCCGAGTTTTTGTACCAGTTTATTGGTCTAACAAATGCAATGCGCGATGAATTATCACCATGCCTGCCATAACCTGAAACACCATCGCATGTATCTATGGAAACCACTCCAGATGGGATAAGTCATGTAAACCAACAACAACCAAACAACACAGAAAATGAGGACTTAATTCATACCATCTGGGATGCTATATCAAACTTGCAAAGTGAAACAAACATGCTGAGACAGGAAGTCATTAACATAAAGCAAACATCTACATATGCCGCCGTACTCAGCAGGGATCCAATTCCCACACAACAAACAGATGGACATATTCGATATTCTTCATCAAATAATGCCACTCCAGAAAACAAAGTGTCTGGACAATCAAATACGATTACAGGTTCACAGCCCTCAGCCCAGCAGGATATCAAGGTAGTCACAAGTGAGAGGTCAGGAAATGATGATTCCCTTATTAAACAAGACACACAGAGAAGACCACCAACTGTGCGTGAAGTACCGAAAATGAGAGAAACAAGCAAAAGTGTGTTATTAATGAGTGATTCAATAATGCAAGGCGTAAATACCAAAGGCCTGAAACACGCTGTGCACAAACATTCCGTATCTGGAGCAAAGATAAGAAACTTGATCGCTGATATTGACATGTATGATTTAACAAAATTTGATACAATCGTCCTTTTCGTAGGTGGAAATGACATATCATGTAACCGAGATATCGAATTAATAGAGGAAGAATATGATCAACTCATCGCCTTAATTAAAGCAAGAAATGAAAAGTGTCAAATTGTTCTATCTAAAGTGACCCCAAGAGGAGATGTAGATGTTAACACCCTAAATATGATTGTAGAGCGTTTGTCAGTACATCACAAAACGGACATCGCAGATTCATACAGAGCATTTCATGACAAAAACGGAACACTGCTAAAACACTTCTTAAGCGATTATGACCATATTCATTTGTCAAGGTCTGGAACTAAGCGCTTGTTAGCTACAATTGACAGATCCGTTCACATTGTACATGACTCTAAGAAATGTGTATACATAGGTCAGCCAAACCAGCATGGGTTTAACCAGCCAATTTCACCACGGAGTCGGTTTACATCGCGACAGAGACACTGCATGAATTGTTATGAGACGAGCCACGATACACATGAATGCCGCCACAGGACACCAGTCACCTGCTGGGGCTGCGGTTTAAGCGGACATAAACAAGAGATTTGTTGGAACCTATAGGGAGAAGGCAATGATGCCGAAAATCAGCTAATTGATTCAAACTTTTTTAACATATTACCTAACATATGCACCTCATGCAATGAAATTGACTGTGACTGTGTATTAAGTGACAATCAAAACGAAATTGTTCAAGATGTTTTTCAAAATAGAAATACTATAAATGATAACCAAAATATAAACTTGCCAGATGAACAACACAATTATTTAATACATTTAGGTTTGCCTAAAAATAAATTTAATATTGGACACATAAATTTACAAGGAATGTCTTCAAAATTTGATGAACTTAAAATAATGTAAACTTCTCCAGAAAATGATATATCTATTATGGGCATTAGTGAAACAAAATTTAATTGTAATCATAAAACTGAAGCTTTTATTATAAACGGTTATCAAATACCTTTTCGGTGCGATCGTACCGAAAATAGGGGCGGTGGTTTGGCAGTATACGTAAAACAAGGTATAAATTGTATAAGAAGGTCAGATCTAGAGGATGAAAATATTGAAATAATTTGGCTTGAAATAATGCCAGTAAAATGTAAACCATTTCTTGTCGGGTCTATGTATCGACATCCCGAATCAAGAGTTATTTGGAAAACAAATTTTGATTCTCATATAGAAAAGGTTCAATTAGAGGAAAAACAAATTATAATTTTAGGAGATATCAATCGCGATTTATTAAATAGAAATATAAACGTCGAGTGGTCAAATTTTATTTCATCAATTGGCTTAAAACAATTAGTCAAAGAACCAACAAGAGAATGTCTTAATTCAAAAACATTGATTGATCATATTTACTGTAATTGTGATCTTAATATATATCATGTAAATGTCCCCAGAATAGGTCTATCCGATCACTTCCCGGTGTTTTGCACTCGTAAGTTAAATTTTAAAGAAAAATATTCTCACAATTTTATTAAATACAGATCTTTTAAAACATTTTCTGAAGAAGCTTTCATAGCAGATCTTATCAGCATACCCTGGGGTGTTAGGTATAATAACACTGATACAAATGAAGTACTTCACACCTGGGTGTCTAATTTTTCAAGTGTAATAGAAAATCACATTCCAGTTAAGATTCATAGAGTAAAGAATTTGCAGCAACCAGACTGGTTAAATCCAGAAATTTTAGATTCAATGAAAGAAAGAGATAAATTTAAAACCAAAGGCGATATAAACAATTATAAAAATGCACGAAACAAAGTTAACAGGTTGATAAATGTTTCTAAAAATTCATCTTATGAAAGAAAAATCGAAGAAGGTAAATCGGACCCTAAATCAATTTGGAAGATTTTTAGAGAGCATGGTGCGTCTTCAAAAAATAAAAATAAATCAAATGTAATAAATAATATTAAAATAAATAATCAAGACATAAATGACAAGACAGAAATTGCTAATGAGTTTAATAATTTTTTTGTAAACATAGCTTCAAATTTAAAAGAACCAATCCCAGATTCTGATTTCATAAATGTTAAAAACTTTGTAAATGCAAATATCCCGAATCTCATGAACTTTAACATTCCATTAATAACAGAATCTGAAACTCGTAAAATGCTTACTAACTTAGATGTGTCAAAAGCTACAGGCCTCGATCAGATAGGGCCGAAATTACTAAAATTATCTGCAGATGTTATATCAAGCAGTATCACACATATAATTAATTGTAGTATATCACAGGGTGTTTTCCCAGATCAATGGAAATCAGCTAAAGTAAACCCTTTATTCAAAAAAGGACTAGCAAACGATGTAAATAATTACAGACCAATATCCATACTACCAACACTTTCAAAATTAATTGAGAAACATGTACATGATTCGTTTATTACTTATCTTAACCATTATAAGTTATTATGTAAATCACAAAGCGGATTTAGAAAAAAACATAGCTGTGAAACTGCTCTTGTGCATATGATAGATAACTGGTTGAAGTCATTAAATAATGGTGAAATTGTCGGTGTTGTAATGCTTGATTTTTCAAAAGCTTTTGACTTATGTTCGCACGATATACTATTAAAAAAGTTAAAAATATACAAATGCAGTAACATTACTATTAAATGGTTTGAATCTTATCTCACTAATAGAACACAGTCGGTAAGCGTTAATGGTGTTATTTCAGATAAACAAATTACTACCTGTGGAGTTCCACAAGGATCCATTCTAGGACCACTATTATTTCTATTATTTATTAATGACTTGCCGTTGTATGTACAAGAAAATGATTCTAATGTAGATATGTATGCAGACGATACCACTATATATGATATAAATTTATCGAAAACAGTAGTTGAAAGAAATTTGCAAAGAGCTTTAAATAATGTTAGTAACTGGTGCTTAGATAATGGTATGGTTTTAAATGCTGCTAAAACATAAGTCCTATTAATTACTACGCCACAAAAACGTTCTCAATTGGTAAATAAAAAATTATCATTACACTATAAAGATGTTAATTTAGAGCTAACAGCAGGGGATAAAATTCTTGGAGTTCATATTAATGAAAATCTTAAATGGGACAATCACATTACCTTCGTTCGGAAAAAGATTTCCACAAATTTATGGCTCTTATCAAGAATAAAATTGTTTCTGCCATTACATTATAGGATTCTGTTTTATAAGGCATATATACAACCACATTTAGATTTCTGTAATATTATTTGGGGAAGTACAAACAAATCAAACATTCAAATTCTTATTCGATTACAGCGGCGGGCATGTCATATTATCCTAGGTGAGCAATACACTAACCTAAATGAAGCTTTATTGAGTATTAATGTACTTAGTATTGAACATAGAATTTTACTTCAAAAGGCAAAATTTATGTATAGGGTATTTCAAAATGCCACTCCGTCTTACATTCAAAACATGTTTCAGTACAATAATAATAATCACAGAAACTTAAGGTCATCAAACCATTTAAATGTTTTAATACCGAAACCAAATAAAGAATTATTTAAAGGAAGCATGTCTTACTCTGGGGCTAAAGTATGGAATAGTATCCCAGATTATATTAGACTCTGTCCTACAATAAACAGTTTTACTTCTAATTTTATCAAGTGGATAAAGTCGGGATAATTTTCATACTCGTACTTCTAATTTTAAATAAAGTTTAAAAGATTAATCATTTTAACTATAAAAAAAATGAAACAATTGGTGTTTAAATAATTTCAAAACCACTGCCTCTGTTTGATCTCTAATGCTAAATGTTCTATATTTGAATGTGTCGTGTATTGCTATTTTATATCTTAATTACAGGGAAAATGCTTTAACTTTTACCATCATTGAACTGATATATTTTGATTTCTATTATTATATGATATTATTTTGTTAAATCAATGATTATATTGTTAATGTGTTTGTATGTATGTATAAATATGTGTTTTATTCAGAGGGCCCCAAGGAAGATTAGCTAATGTTAATTGGGTCACCCTCTTAAAATAAAGACTTTCATTCATTCATTCATTCATTCATTCATTCATTCATTCAGTTCTTACACATATATATTCAGTCCTTACACATATATATTTATTTCTTACACATATATATTCAGTTCTTACGCATATATATTCAGTTCTTACACATATATATTCAGTTCTAACACATATATATTCAGTTCTTACACATATATATTCAGTTCTTACACATATATATTCGGTTCTAACACATATATATTCAGTTCTTACACATATATATTCAGTTATTACGCATATATGTTCAGTTCTTACACATATATATTCAGTTCTAACACATATATATTCAGTTCTTTCACATATATATTCAGTTCTTACACATATATATTCAATTCTTACACATATATATTCAGTTCTTACACATATATATTCAGTTCTTACGCATATATGTTCAGTTCTTACACATATATATTCAGTTCTTACACATATATATTCAGTTCTTAAACATATATATTCAGTTCTTATACATATATATTCAGTTCTCACACATATATTCATTTCTTACACATATATATTCAGTTCTTACGCATATATATTCAGTTCTTACACATATATATTCAGTTCTTACACATATATATTCAGTTATTACGCATATATATTCAGTCCTTACGAATATATATTTAGTTCTTACGCATATATATTCAGTTCTTACGGATTTATGTTCAGTTCTTGCACATATATATTCAGTTCTTACACATATATATTCAGTTCTTACGCATATATATTCAGTTCTTACGCATATATATTTAGTTCTTACGCATATATATTCAGTTCTTACACATATATATTCAATTCTTAAACATATATATTCAGTTGTTACACATATATATTCAGTTCTTAAACATATATATTCAGTTCTTACACATATATATTCAGTTCTGACGCATATATTTTCCGTTGTTACGCATATATATTCCGTTTTAACGCATATATATACAGTTCTTACGCATATATTCCGTTCTTACGCATATATATTCCTGTTCTTACGCATATATTTTCAGTTCTTACGCATATTTTCAGTTCTTACGAATATATATTCATTTCTTACGGATATATGTTCAGTTCTTACGCATATATATTCAGTTCTTACACATATATATTCAGTTCTTACACATATATATTCAGTTCTTACGCATATATACTCAGTTCTTACGCATATATATTCAGTTCTTACGCATATATATCCAGTTCTTACGCATATATATTCAGTTCTTACACATATATATTCAGTTCTTACACATATATATTCAGTTATTACGCATATATGTTCAGTTCTTACACATATATATTCAGTTCTTACACATATATATTCAGTTCTTAAACATATATATTCAGTTCTTATATATATATATTCAGTTTTTACACATATATTACTTCTTACACATATATATTCAGTTCTTACGCATATATATTCAGTTCTCACACATATATATTCAGTTCTTAAATATATATTCAGTTCTTACGCATATATATTCCGTTCTTACACATATATTTTCAGTTATTACGCATATATTTTCAGTCCTTACGCATATATATTTAGTTCTTACGCATATATATTCAGTTCTTACGCATTTATGTTCAGTTTTTGCACATATATATTCAGTTCTTACACATATATATTCAGTTCTTACGCATATATATTCGGTTCTTACGCATATATATTCAGTTCTTACGCATATATATTCAGTTCTTACACATATATATTCAATTCTTAAACATATATATTCAGTTGTAACACATATATATTCAGTTCTTAAACATATATATTCAGTTCTTACACATATATATTCAATTCTGACGCATATATTTTCCGTTGTTACGCATATATATTCCGTTTTAACGCATATATATACAGTTCATACGCATATATTCCGTTCTTACGCATATATATTCCTGTTCTTACGCATATATTTTCAGTTCTTACGCATATATATTCAGTTCTTACACATATATATTCAGTTCTTACGCATATATATTCAGTTCTTACAAATATATATTCAGTTCTTACACATATATATTCAGTTCTTAAACATATATATTCAGTTCTTATACATATATATTCAGTTCTTACACATATATTCAGTTCTTACACATATATATTCAGTTCTTACGCATATATATTCAGTCTCACACATATATATTCAGTTATTACGCATATATGTTCAGTTCTTACGCATATATATTCAGTTCTTACGAATATATATTCATTTCTTACGCATATATGTTCAGTTCTTACGCATATATATTCAGTTCTTACACATATATATTCAGTTCTTACGCATATATATTCAGTTCTTACGCATATATATTCAGTTCTTACGCACATGTATTCAGTTCTTACGCATATATATTCCTGTTCTTACGCATATATTTTCAGTTCTTACGCATATTTTCAGTTCTTACGAATATATATTCATTTCTTACGGATATATGTTCAGTTCTTACGCATATATATTCAGTTCTTACACATATATATTCAGTTCTTACACATATATATTCAGTTCTTACGCATATATACTCAGTTCTTACGCATATATATCCAGTTCTTACGCATATATATTCAGTTCTTACTTATATATATTCAGTTCTTACACATATATATTCAGTTATTACTCATATATGTTCAGTTCTTACACATATATTCAGTTCTTACACATATATATTCAGTTCTTAAACATATATATTCAGTTCTTACACATATATATTCAGTTCTTACGCATATATATTCAGTTCTCACACATATATATTCAGTTCTTAAATATATATTTAGTTATTACGCATATATATTCAGTTCTTAAGCATATATATTTAGTTCTTACGCATATATATTCAGTTCTTACACATATATATTCAGTCCTTACACATATATATTTATTTTTTACACATATATATTCAGTTCTTACGCATATATATTCAGTTCTTACACATATATATTCAGTTCTTACACATATATATTCAGTTCTTACGCATATATACTCAGTTCTTACGCATATATATTCAGTTCTTACGCATATATATTCCTGTTCTTACGCATATATTTTCAGTTCTTACGCATATTTTCAGTTCTTACGAATATATATTCATTTCTTACGGATATATGTTCAGTTCTTACGCATATATATTCAGTTCTTACACATATATATTCAGTTCTTACACATATATATTCAGTTCTTACGCATATATACTCAGTTCTTACGCATATATATTCAGTTCTTACGCATATATATCCAGTTCTTACGCATATATATTCAGTTCTTACACATATATATTCAGTTCTTACACATATATATTCAGTTCTTAAACATATATATTCAGTTCTTATACATATATATTCAGTTCTCACACATATATTCATTTCTTACACATATATATTCAGTTCTTACGCATATATATTCAGTTCTTACACATATATATTCAGTTCTTACACATATATATTCAGTTATTACGCATATATATTCAGTCCTTACGAATATATATTTAGTTCTTACGCATATATATTCAGTTCTTACGGATTTATGTTCAGTTCTTACACATATATATTCAGTTCTTACGCATATATATTCAGTTCTTACACATATATATTCAGTTCTTACACATATATATTCAGTTATTACGCATATATGTTCAGTTCTTACGCATATATATTTAGTTCTTACGCATATATATTCAGTTCTTACACATATATATTCAGTCCTTTCACATATATATTTAGTTCTTACACATATATATTCAGTTCTTAGGCGTACATATTCAGTTCCTACACATATATATTCAGTTCTTACACATATATATTCAGTTCTTACACATATATATTCAGTTTTTTACACATATATATTCAGTTCTAACACATATATATTCAGTTCTTACGCATATATATTCAGTTCTTACGCATATATGTTCAGTTCTTACGCATATATATTTAGTTCTTACGCATATATATTCAGTTCTTACACATATATATTCAGTCCTTTCACATATATATTTAGTTCTTACACATATATATTCAGTTCTTAAACATATATATTCAGTTCTTACGCATATATGTTCAGTTCTTACACATATATATTCAGTTCTTACACATATATATTCAGTTCTTTCACATATGTATTCAGTTCTAACGCATATATAATCAGTTCTTACGCATATATATTCAGTTCTTACGCATATATATTCTGTTCTTGGGCATATATATTCTGTTCTTACACATATATATTCAGTTTTTTACACATATATATTCAGTTCTTACACATATATATTCAGTTCTTACGCATATATGTTCAGTTCTTACACATATATATTCAGTTCTTACGCTTATATATTCAGTTCTAACGCATATATGTTCAGTTCTTACGCATATATGTTCAGTTCTTGCACATATATATTCAGTTCTTACACATATATATTCAGTTCTTACGCATATATATTCAGTTCTTACGCATATATATTTAGTTCTTACGCATATATATTCAGTTCTTACACATATATATTCAATTCTTAAACATATATATTCAGTTGTTACACATATATATTCAGTTCTTAAACATATATATTCAGTTCTTACACATATATATTCAGTTCTGACGCATATATTTTCCGTTGTTACGCATATATATTCCGTTTTAACGCATATATATACAGTTCTTACGCATATATTCCGTTCTTACGCATATATATTCCTGTTCTTACGCATATATTTTCAGTTCTTACGCATATTTTCAGTTCTTACGAATATATATTCATTTCTTACGGATATATGTTCAGTTCTTACGCATATATATTCAGTTCTTACACATATATATTCAGTTCTTACACATATATATTCAGTTCTTACGCATATATACTTAGTTCTTACGCATATATATTCAGTTCTTACGCATATATATCCAGTTCTTACGCATATATATTCAGTTCTTACACATATATATTCAGTTCTTACACATATATATTCAGTTATTACGCATATATGTTCAGTTCTTACACATATATATTCAGTTCTTACACATATATATTCAGTTCTTAAACATATATATTCAGTTCTTATATATATATATTCAGTTTTTACACATATATTTAGTTCTTACACATATATATTCAGTTCTTACGCATATATATTCAGTTCTCACACATATATATTCAGTTCTTAAATATATATTCAGTTCTTACGCATATATATTCCGTTCTTACACATATATTTTCAGTTATTACGCATATATTTTCAGTCCTTACGCATATATATTTAGTTCTTACGCATATATATTCAGTTCTTACGCATTTATGTTCAGTTTTTGCACATATATATTCAGTTCTTACACATATATATTCAGTTCTTACGCATATATATTCGGTTCTTACGCATATAAATTCAGTCCTTACGCATATATATTTAGTTCTTACGCATATATATTCAGTTCTTACGCATTTATGTTCAGTTTTTGCACATATATATTCAGTTCTTACACATATATATTCAGTTCTTACGCATATATATTCGGTTCTTACGCATATATATTCAGTTCTTACGCATATATATTCAGTTCTTACACATATATATTCAATTCTTAAACATATATATTCAGTTGTAACACATATATATTCAGTTCTTAAACATATATATTCAGTTCTTACACATATATATTCAATTCTGACGCATATATTTTCCGTTGTTACGCATATATATTCCGTTTTAACGCATATATATACAGTTCATACGCATATATTCCGTTCTTACGCATATATATTCCTGTTCTTACGCATATATTTTCAGTTCTTACAAATATATATTCAGTTCTTACACATATATATTCAGTTCTTAAACATATATATTCAGTTCTTATACATATATATTCAGTTCTTACACATATATTCAGTTCTTACACATATATATTCAGTTCTTACGCATATATATTCAGTCTCACACATATATATTCAGTTATTACGCATATATGTTCAGTTCTTACGCATATATATTCAGTTCTTACGAATATATATTCATTTCTTACGCATATATGTTCAGTTCTTACGCATATATATTCAGTTCTTACACATATATATTCAGTTCTTACGCATATATATTCAGTTCTTACGCATATATATTCAGTTCTTACGCACATGTATTCAGTTCTTACGCATATATATTCCTGTTCTTACGCATATATTTTCAGTTCTTACGCATATTTTCAGTTCTTACGAATATATATTCATTTCTTACGGATATATGTTCAGTTCTTACGCATATATATTCAGTTCTTACACATATATATTCAGTTCTTACACATATATATTCAGTTCTTACGCATATATACTCAGTTCTTACGCATATATATCCAGTTCTTACGCATATATATTCAGTTCTTACTTATATATATTCAGTTCTTACACATATATATTCAGTTATTACTCATATATGTTCAGTTCTTACACATATATTCAGTTCTTACACATATATATTCAGTTCTTAAACATATATATTCAGTTCTTACACATATATATTCAGTTCTTACGCATATATATTCAGTTCTCACACATATATATTCAGTTCTTAAATATATATTTAGTTATTACGCATATATATTCAGTTCTTAAGCATATATATTCAGTCCTTACACATATATATTTATTTTTTACACATATATATTCAGTTCTTACGCATATATATTCAGTTCTTACACATATATATTCAGTTCTTACACATATATATTCAGTTCTTACGCATATATACTCAGTTCTTACGCATATATATTCAGTTCTTACGCATATATATTCCTGTTCTTACGCATATATTTTCAGTTCTTACGCATATTTTCAGTTCTTACGAATATATATTCATTTCTTACGGATATATGTTCAGTTCTTACGCATATATATTCAGTTCTTACACGTATATATTCAGTTCTTACACATATATATTCAGTTCTTACGCATATATACTCAGTTCTTACGCATATATATTCAGTTCTTACGCATATATATCCAGTTCTTACGCATATATATTCAGTTCTTACACATATATATTCAGTTCTTACACATATATATTCAGTTCTTAAACATATATATTCAGTTCTTATACATATATATTCAGTTCTCACACATATATTCATTTCTTACACATATATATTCAGTTCTTACGCATATATATTCAGTTCTTACACATATATATTCAGTTCTTACACATATATATTCAGTTATTACGCATATATATTCAGTCCTTACGAATATATATTTAGTTCTTACGCATATATATTCAGTTCTTACGGATTTATGTTCAGTTCTTACACATATATATTCAGTTCTTACGCATATATATTCAGTTCTTACACATATATATTCAGTTCTTACACATATATATTCAGTTATTACGCATATATGTTCAGTTCTTACGCATATATATTTAGTTCTTACGCATATATATTCAGTTCTTACACATATATATTCAGTCCTTTCACATATATATTTAGTTCTTACACATATATATTCAGTTCTTAGGCGTACATATTCAGTTCCTACACATATATATTCAGTTCTTACACATATATATTCAGTTCTTACACATATATATTCAGTTTTTACACATATATATTCAGTTCTAACACATATATATTCAGTTCTTACGCATATATATTCAGTTCTTACGCATATATGTTCAGTTCTTACGCATATATATTTAGTTCTTACGCATATATATTCAGTTCTTACACATATATATTCAGTCCTTTCACATATATATTTAGTTCTTACACATATATATTCAGTTCTTAGGCGTATATATTCAGTTCTTACACATATATATTCAGTTCTTACACATATATATTCAGTTCTTACACATATATATTCAGTTTTTACACATATATATTCAGTTCTAACACATATATATTCAGTTCTTGCACATATATATTCAGTTCTTACACATATATATTCAGTTCTTACGCATATATGTTCAGTTCTTAGCATATATATTCAGTTCTTACACATATATATTCAGTTCTTAAACATATATATTCAGTTCTTATACATATGTATTCAGTTCTTACTCATATATATTCAGTTCTTACACATATATATTCAGTTCTTACGCATATATTATCAGTTCTTACACATATATATTCAGTTCTTACACATATATATTCAGTTATTACGCATATATTTTCAGTTCTTACGCATATATTCATTCTTACGCATATATATTCAATTCTTACACATATATATTCAGTTCTTACGCATATATATTCAGTTCTTAGCATATATATTCAGATATAATACATATATATTCAGTTCTTACGCATATATGTTCAGTTCTTACGCATATATATTCAGTTCTTACGCATACATATTCAGTTCTTACTCATATATATTCAGTTCTTAAACATATATATTCAGTTCTTATACATATATTCAGTTTTTACACATATATTTAGTTCTTACACATATATATTCAGTTCTTACGCATATATATTCAGTTCTCACACATATATATTCAGTTCTTAAATATATATTCATTTATTACGCATATATATTCCGTTTTAACGATTATATATTGAGTTCTTACGCTTATATTCAGTTCTTACGCATATATATTCCGTTCTTACACATATATTTTTAGTTATTACGCATATATATTCAGTCCATACGCATATATATTTAGTTCTTACGCATATATATTCAGTTCTTACGCATTTATGTTCAGTTTTTGCACATATATATTCAGTTCTTACACATATATATTCAGTTCTTACGCATATATATTCAGTTTTTACGCATATATATTCAGTTCTTACGCATATATATTCATTTCTTACACATATATATTCAGTTCTTACGCATATATATTCAGTTCTTACACATATATATTCAATTCTTAAACATATATATTCAGTTGTTACACATATATATTCAGTTCTTAAACATATATATTCAGTTCTTACACATATATATTCAGTTCTGACGCATATATTTTCCATTCTTACGCATATATATTCCGTTTTAACGCATATATATACAGTTCTTACGCATATATTCCGTTCTTACGCATATATATTCCTGTTCTTACGCATATATTTTCAGTTCTTACGCATATTTTCAGTTCTTACGAATATATATTCATTTCTTACGCATATATGTTCAGTTCTTACGCATATATATTCAGTTCTTACACATATATATTCAGTTCTTACGCATATATATTCAGTTCTTACGCATATATATTCAGTTCTTACGCATATATATCCAGTTTTACGCATATATATTCAGTTCTTACACATATATATTCAGTTCTTACACATATATATTCAGTTATTACGCATATATGTTCAGTTCTTACACATATATTTTCAGTTCTTACACATATATATTCAGTTCTTAAACATATATATTCAGTTTTTACGCATATATGTTCAGTTCTTACACATATATATTCAGTTCTTACGCATATATTCAGTTCTCACACATATATATTCAGTTCTTAAATATATATTTAGTTATTACGCATATATATTCAGTTCTTACTCATATATATTTAGTTCTTACGCATATATATTCAGTTCTTACACATATATATTCAGTCCTTACACATATATATTTATTTTTTATAAAAAAATATATATTCAGTTCTTACGCATATATATTCAGTTCTTACACATATATATTCAGTTCTTACACATATATATTCAGTTCTTACACATATATATTCAGTTCTTACACATATATATTCAGTTCTAACACATATATATTCAGTTATTACACATATATATTCAGTTCTTACGCATATATGTTCAGTTCTTACACATATATATTCAGTTCTTACACATATATATTCAGTTCTTTCACATATATATTCAGTTCTAACACATATATATATTCAGTTCTTACGCATATATATTCAGTTCTTACGCATATATATTCAGTTCTTACGCATATATATTCAGTTCTTACACATATATATTCAGTTCTTACACATATATATTCAGTTCTTACACATATATATTCAGTTCTTACGCATATATGTTCAGTTCTTACACATATATATTCAGTTCTTACACATATATATTCAGTTCTTAAACATATATATTCAGTTCTTATACATATATATTCAGGTCTTACACATATATTCATTTCTTACACATATATATTCAGTTCTTACGCATATATATTCAGTTCTAACACATATATATTCAGTTCTTACAGATATATATTCAGTTATTACGCATATATATTCAGTCCTTACGAATATATATTTAGTTCTTACGCATATATATTCTGTTCTTACGGATTTATGTTCAGTTCTTGCACATATATATTCAGTTCTTACACATATAAATTCAGTTCTTACGCATATATATTCAGTTCTTACGCATATATATTCAGTTCTTACGCATATATATTCAGTTCTTACACATCTATATTCAGTTCTTACGCTTATATATTCAGTTCTTACACATATATATTCAGTTCTTAAACATATATATTCAGTTCTTGCACATATATATTCAGTTCTTAAACATATATATTCAGATCTTACACATATATATTCAGTTCTGACGCATATATTTTCCGTTGTTACGCATATCTATTCCGTTTTAACGCATATATATTCAGTTCTTACGCATATATTCAGTTCTTACGCATATATATTCCGTTCTTACGCATATATTTTCAGTTCTTACGCATAAATTCAGTTCTTACGCATATATATTCAGTTCTTACGCATATGTGTTCAGTTCTTACGCATATATATTCAGTTCTTACACATATATATTCAGTTCTTACAAATATATATTCAGTTCTTACGCATATATATTCAGTTCTTACGCATTTATATTCAGTTCTTACGCATATATGTTCAGTTCTTACGCATGTATGTTCAGTCCTTACGAATATATTTTTAGTTCTTACGCATATATATTCAGGTCTTACACATATATTCATTTCTTACACATATATATTCAGTTCTTACGCATATATATTCAGTTCTTACATATATATATGTAGTTCTTAAACATATATATTCAGTTCTTACACATATATATTCAGTTCTTAAACATATATATTCAGATCTTACACATATATATTCAGTTCTGACGCATATATTTTCCGTTGTTACGCATATATATTCCGTTTTAACGCATATATATTCAGTTCTTACGCATATATTCAGTTCTAACGCATATATTTTCAGTTCTTACACATATATATTCCGTTCTTACGCATATATATTCAGTTCTTACGCATATATGTTCAGTTCTTACGCATATATATTCAGTTCTTACGCATTTGTCATTCTTACGCATATATATTCAGTTCTTACACATATATATTCAGTTTTTTCACATATATATTCAGTTCTTACACATATATATTCAGTTCTTACGCATATATATTCAGTTTGTACGCATATATATTCAGTTCTTACGCATATATATTCAGTTTTTACACATATATAATCCGATCTTACGCATATATATTCAGTTCTAACACATATATGTTCAGTTCTTACGCATATATATTCAGTTTTTACGCATATATATTCAATTCTTACTCATATATATTCAGTTCTTAAACATATATATTCCGTTATTTCACATATATATTCAGTTCTTACACATATATATTCAGTTCTTAAACATATATATTCAGTTCTTACACATATATATTCAGTTCTAACACATAGATTCAGTTCTTACGCATATATATTCAGTTCTTACACATATATTCAGTTCTTACACATATATTCAGTTCTTACGCATATATATTCAGTTCTTACGCATGTATGTTCAGTTCTTACGCATATATATTCAGTTCTTACGCATATATATTCCGTTCTTACGCATATTTATTCAGTTCTTACGCATATATTCAGTTCTTACGCATAAATATTCCGTTCTTACGCATATATATTCAGTTCTTACGCATATATTCAGTTCTTACGCATACATATTCAATTCTTACGCATATATATTCGGTTCTTACGCATATATATTCAATTCTTACGCATATATATTCAGTTCTTACGCATATGTATTCAGTTCTTACGCATATATTCAGTTCTTACACATATATATTCAGTTCTTACACATATATATTCAGTTCTTACGCATATATATTCAGTTCTTACGCATATATGTTCAGTTCTTACACATATATATTCAGTTCTTACACATATATATTCAGTTCTTACAGATATAGATTCAGTTCTTACACATATATATTCAGTTCTTACGCATATATATTCAGTTCTTACGCATACATTCAGTTCTTACGCATATATATTCAGTTATTACGCATATATTCAGTTCTTACGCATATATATTCAATTCTTACGCATATATATTTGGTTCTTACGCATATATATTCAGTTCTTACACATATATATTCAGTTCTTACACATATATATTCAGTTCTGACGCATATATATATTCAGTTCTTACACATATATATTCAGTTCTGACGCATATATATTCCGTTCTTACGCATATATATTCCGTTTTAACCAATATATATTCAGTTCTTACGCATATATTCAGTTCTTACGCATATATATTCCGTTCTTACGCATATATATTCAGTTCTTTCTCATATATTCAGTTCTTACGCATATATATTCAATTCTTACGCATATATATTCGGTTCTTACGCATATATATTCAGCTCTTACGCATATATATTCAGTTCTTACACATATATATTCAGTTCTTACGCATTTATATTAAGTTTTTACGCATATATATTCAGTTCTTACGCATATATATTCCGTTCTTACACATATATATTCAGTTTTAACGTATATATATTCAGTTCTTAGGCATATATATTCAATTCTTACGCATATATATTCGGTTCTTACGCATATATATTCAGTTCTTACGCATATATATTCAGTTCTTACACATATATATTCAGTTCTTACGCATATATATTCAGTTCTTACGCATATATAATCCGTTCTTACGCATATATATTCCGTTTTAACGCATATATATTCAGTACTTACGCATATATACTCAATTCTTCACATATATATTCGGTTCTTTCGCATATATATTCAGTTCTTACGCATATATATTCAGTTCTTACACATATATATTCAGTTCTTACGCATATATATTCAGTTCTTACGCATAGATATTCAGTTCTTACACATATATATTCCGTTCTTACGCATATATATTCGGTTTTAACGCATATATATTCAGTTCTTACGCATATATTCAGTTCTTACGCATATATATTCCATTCTTACACATATATTTTCAGTTCATACGCATATATTCAGTTCTTACGCATATATATTCAGTTCTTACGCATATATGTTCAGTTCTTACGCATATATTTTCAGTTCTTGGACATATATATTCAGTTCTTACACATATATATTCAGTTCTTACACATATATATTCAGTTCTTACGCAAATATGTTCAGTTCTTACACATATATATTCAGTTCTTACACATATATATTCAGTTCTTACAAATATATATTCAGTTCTTTCACATATATATTCAGTTCTAACACATATATATTCAGTTCTTACGCATATATATTCAGTTCTTACGCATATATATTCAGTTCTTACACATATATATTCAGTTTTTACACATATATATTCAGTTATTACACATATATATTCAGTTCTGACGCATATATGTTCAGTTCTTACACATATATATTCAGTTCTTACACATATATATTCAGTTCTTACACATATATGTTCAGTTATTGCACATATATATTCAGTTCTTACACATATAAATTTAGTTCTTACACATATATATTCAGTTCTTACACATATATATTCAGTTCCGACTAATATATATATTCAGTTCTTACACATATATATTCAGTTCTGACGCATATATTTCCCGTTCTTACGCATATATATTCCGTTTTAACAAATATATATTCAGTTCTTACGCATATATTCAGTTCTTACGCATATATATTCCGTTCTTACGCATATATTTTCAGATATTACGCATATATTCAGTTCTTACGCATATATATTCAGTTCTTACACATATATATTCAGTTCCTACAAATATATATTCAGTTATTACGCATAAATATTCAGTTCTTACGCATATATATTTAGTTCTTACGCATAGAAATTCAGTTCTTACACAGATATATTCAGTCCTTACACATATATATTTAGTTCTTACACATATATATTCAGTTCTTACGCATATATATTCAGTTCTTACACATATATATTCAGTTCTTACACATATATATTCAGTTCTTACACATATATATTCAGTTCTAACACATATATATTCAGTTCCTACACATATATATTCAGTTCTTACGCATATATGTTCAGTTCTTACAAATATATATTCAGTTCTTACACATATATATTCAGTCCTTTGACATATATATTCAGTTCTAACACATATATATTCAGTTCTTACGCATATATATTTAGTTCTTACGCATATATATTCAGTTCTGACGCATATATATTCAATTATTACGCATATATATTCAGTTCTTACACATATATATTCTGTTCTTACACATATATATTCAGTTCTTACACATATATATTCAGTTCTTACGCATATATGTTCAGTTCTTACACATAAATATTCAGTTTTTACACATATATATTCAGTTGTTAAACATATATATTCAGTTCTTATACATATATATTTAGTTCTTACACATATATTCAGTTCTTACACATATATATTCAGTTCTTACGCATATATATTCAATTCTTACGCATATATATTCAGTTCTTACGCATATATATTCAGTTCTTACGCATATATATTCAGTTCTTACGCACATGTATTCAGTTCTTACGCATATATTTAGTTCTTACACATATATATTCAGTTCTTACACATATATATTCAGTTCTTACACATATATATTCAGTTCTTACGCATATATATTCAGTTCTTACGCATATATGTTCAGTTCTTACACATATATATTCAGTTCTTACACATATATATTCAGTTCTTACACATATAGATTCAGTTCTTACACATATATATTCCGTTCTTACGTATATATATTTAGTTCTTGCGCATATATTCAGTTCTTACGCATATATATTCAGTTCTTACGCATATATTCAGTTCTTACGCATATATATTCAATACTTACGCATATATATTCGGTTCTTACGCATATATATTCAGTTCTTACACATATATATTCAGTTCTTACACATATATATTCAGTTGTGACGCATATATATATTCAGTTCTTACACATATATATTCAGTTCTGACGCATATATATTCCGTTCTTACGCATATATATTCCGTTTTAACGCATATATATTCAGTTCTTACGCATATATTCAGTTCTTACGCATATATATTCCGTTCTTACGCATATATATTCAGTTCCTACGCATATATATTCAGTTCTTAGGCTGTCACAGGATGACCTTAGTGGTTGGGCTAACTCAGGAAAGAATAAATGACGGTGAATGCATTTACATAAGTTTAATGCAACTTTTAAAATATGTTTAATATATATACAATTATCTAAAAAAAAACAAGCGAATACACAAATGAACTATGAAAAGAATGTTCTCCTGAACGTTTAAGACGTTCTTAGTATTGTTATAAATACTGAATGTCTAAGACACTAAAGTGTTGTTAAAGCTATAACAATGTTGATCTAGCGCGATAACTGTGATGCGCGAGAGCTCATGAAGATGATGATGCGCGAATTCAATGGATGATTGTCATCAAATGCCTTCTGTAAGGGTTGATGACGCGATGCAATGATAGTTAACCTCCACTGAGATTGTGAGTGATATTCCTCCAGTGAGGATCGGTAACGGGCCCACCTTGTGTCCCGGGGGTTGTCGTTAGTTAAAACCTGGCTGCGCAGGTACGGGGACCGTCTCCACCGCTTGTAAACGTTATTCGTGGAAGCTTATCTCCACTCCTGGATATCCAAACCTAGATGGCTTACTCCAACCCTGGATGGCTTATATCCTGGATGGCTTAGGCTGTAATTATACATACGTTTTAGATGTCGGTTGACAAACATACCAATCTTGCATAATTATCATTACCCAAACAAATCATTATTCAATCAATATATGTACGAATGATGAGTAGCAATGTATACATATTCTACAACGCCATGTATACGCTATGTACGTCGCTGTTAATCAATGCCCCTAATACATGTAATATAAACATGATCAAATAACTCATATATTACACTCACTGAGTTATGCATGCACGCAATGTTAACAATCGTGTATTACAATCACTGAGTTATACGCCAACGTTAACTAATGCACCTATTATCCACTGTTATCAAATTAATATTGTTTTACAATTAATGATCAATTACAATAATTACATCTAATAAAGTAACTTCAAAATCATATGCTAGTCTAAAGTTATGTTTGAGAAACATCAATGCTAACCGGATGTCGTAACCGCCAAACAAGATGGCGCCGCCCACTGAATACAAATGTACGATAAAAGTTTAATAAAATTACTAACCACATGTTGCCTATAAATTTTGCCGTCCAATCTCTGTTCCAACAAAGTACTATCGATGATCCCGGCGAGAGCTAGAAGACAATGGGTTTTATAGCAAACATTACGCCCAAATCATTATTTCCCCCGTTCAGTCCGTGACAAACGTGGCTAAATCTACAGTATTGAATCTACACGAGAGGCCCCTTATACAATTTTGCCGTTTAAGGAAAATATACCTATACGTTTACATGCATTAGCACAAAACTAAACTTATGACACGGCCTCTCTGGCGGCCACTTAAAATGTGCACGCTTTACGTGTTACATGTATAGATCATGAATATTGTGAAATTGTTTCAACTCGAACAATAGATTTTGGGTGTAACCGATAACTTACAAGAGCTATATACGACCAGTACGCTCTACCCGTGACATTTTGTGACAACATCTCCCCACTTAAAGAAAGTGCTACACTTTTAAAATTCAACAAAATGATAATTAATATTTACACGTTAAGAAACTATTAATTCTTCTGTGCAAACGAGCGACAAAACGTACAAGCTGATCGCTCAATCGCTTGAGTATGTTAACTATTACCACTGCAGTTATAACCTAACTATAATATGTAATTACAATTTCAACACTGTTCTACAATTGTACACTACCCTGTCGTAACATATACTACTATTGTACAATACACTGCAATACACTATTGTATTAAACCGGTCATTATGTGCGGCGACTTAAATAGTCTGCCCCAATATTGTCCTTTCCTCAGATCGCTTTAATTTTCATCCGGTAAGGCTGCAGAGTCAGTGCCCACCTCATTAACCTACTGTTAGCTACCTTTGCTTTATTCATATAAGCTAACGGTTGGTGGTCAGTCTCCAAGACAAATTCCTTACCAAAAACATATCGGTGGTATTTACTGACACCCCACACTACTGCAAGACACTCCCTTTCGATAACAGAGTAGTTACATTCCCGGGGTAATAGTTTCCGACTTGCGTAAGCCACGGGGAGACTACACCCATCTTGCTCTTGCAGTAGGACTGCACCCACCCCGATATCGGAGGCATCCGTTCTGAGGATAAACTCTTGGTCAAGTTCAGGTAATTTTAGTATTGGGGTTTTGACCAGACTCCCCTTTAAAGAGACAAAAGCTCGCTCCTGGCTTTCCCCCCAAGTTATCTTATTGGGTTGACCTTTCTTTGTCAAGTCTGACAAAGGTGCAGCTATAGCCGAAAAGTTTGGAATAAACTTCCTGTAAAAACCCGCTAACCCTAAAAATGACCTAACTTGTTTCTTTGTCTCGGGTCTTGGTGCTTCCTGAATTGCCTTAACCTTGTCGGGGTTGGGTTTCAATTTCTGGTCCCTCCCGACAACATGACCCAGACACTCTATATCTGCGTAACCTATGTGACACTTGCTAGGTTTTGCAGTCAGTTTAAACCGGCGTAGCCGTTCCAACAGATTACGTAGAGCCTTAATATGGTCTTCAAATGTTGTTGTAAACACCAGGATGTCATCTACAAAACTGTCTGTGTTGGACAAATCCTTCAGGACTTTCCTCATTAACCTACAGAATGTTGCTGTGGCGTTTACGAGACCAAAGGGCATGACCTTGAACTTAAAAAGTCCTTGCGAAGTTTCGAAGGTGGTCATCTCTTTAGCTCGGTCTGAAAGTGGGACTTGCCAATAACCTTGACTGAGGTCTAACTTGGAGAAATACGAATATCCCGCAAGTTTAGAGAATACCTCCTCAATATTAGGCATTGGCTCTGCATCAAAGATGGTACGTTTATTGAGCTGCCTAAAATCGATGCAGAATCGAATTGACCCATCTTTCTTCTTAATAAGTACGACTGGGGATGAAAATGGGGCGTTTGAAGGTTCGATGACACCCAATTTCAACATGTCTTTCACCTCCTCATCAACAATTGATCGGGAGTGAAATGGAATGGGATACCCCTTAATTCTAATTGGTTCCCCTGATGTGAGTACAATATCATGTTGCACTCCATCTGTCTGCCCCGGGTTTTCGGACAAGACATCACTGAACTCCGAGAGTAAACTACCCATATCTCGTTGCTGCTCTACACTAAGCATGCCCGATATGTCTACATCGGCTGCTGTCTCCCTACCTACACTAGTGGGAAAATACATGGGACTAGTGTCCTCACTACTGTCTTCCTCACTATCCTCAATAACTGCAACATTAACTACGGTTAACACCCCTTGTTGCACATTATCGGTTCTACTGATATACTCTTTCAGCATATTCGCATGAAAGGTCTTTAACTTTCCGTTTATCTCGATACGGTAATCCATAGTGTTCACTATCCCTCTAACGTAAAACGGACCTTTCCATTGTAATAACAACTTGTTATTGTCGGTCGGGAGTAACAGTAACACCTGGTCATCTATCTTAAACTTCCTAGCTCTAGCTTTCTGGTCATAGTACCGTTTGTACTTGGTACTTGCCTTAACTAACTGACTTTGAGCTATCTTACAAGTCTCCTCTAGTTTCTCCTTCAGATCTAAAACATACTGATATGTAGTCTTAACCTCATCACTATCTACTTCACCTGCCCACATCTCTCTAAGAATCCTCATGGGACCTCTAACTGACCTACCGTACAATAACTCAAACGGAGAAAATCCTAAACTCTCTTGTGGAACCTCTCTAAATGCAAACAATAAAGCATTGAGATACTTGTCCCAATCTTTGGGTCTCTCGGTACACATACGCCGTAACATTTGCTTTAACGTCCCGTTAAATCGTTCGACTAACCCGTTACACATAGGGTGATATGGTGTTGTCATGATTTGACGCAAAGACAATAACATGCTTAATTCAGCCATAAGTTCTGACGTAAACTGTGACCCACAATCAGTCAGCATTTCCTCTGGTACACCTAGCCTACTGAACATATCAACTAATGCCTCAGCTACTCTCTCAGTTTCAACTGAGGGCAATGCTACTGCCTCCGGATACCTAGTTGCATAGTCTACCATGGTTAAAATGTACCTATTTTTCCTATCCGACACTGGAAAAATTGGTCCAACTATGTCTACGGCTACCCGCTTAAATTGGGTATCTATCAGTGGCATCTGACCTAAATGTACTTTGGTCACTCGACCTTTTGGTACTGTCCTTTGGCATACATCGCAGGACCTACAATACTAGTTACATCTCCGCTAACGCCTGGCCAATAAAATTCTGCCAATACTCTATCTGACGTTTTCTTTACGCCTAAATGACCTCCCATAATCGACTCATGAGCTACCTTAAGCACTGTCGTTCTATACTGGGTAGGAACCACTAATTGGTGAAACTGTCTACTACCACTATCTTCAAATTCTCTGTACAATAACCTATTCTTATGTACAAACTTACAACTACCGGACCCTTTACACTTCTTCACTACACCATCCTTGGCCTTCACCTTACAAGGACCTTATGACTAGTCTTGAGTTTGTGCTTCTATAAACTCCGCTTTAGATATGTCACCTACGGCTGCAGGAACCTTTAATTTTCTATAAGCCTGAGCTTGCTTCTGAACCTGCGCTCTAGTCTCTACGGCATTACTTATGCTACTTCTAAAATCGGACATTACCGGAAGTGCTGAACCTTCTATGTTCCCTATCGTTAAATCATACATCGGGGCATCCATACATAGTGCCTCTGTAGTCCCTTTAAAGAAAGGTGTTTCTACATCTATTCTCGCTATTGGCACGTGCTCTACCGACTTATTTAACAACATACACGGTGCCTGTTTACCTACCAACTGGTCATCCGTAACTAAACTACGCCTAACTACCACACCTGCGCAACCTGTATCCCTCATTACAATTACGTCCGTGCCATTCACTCTACCATCTGCCGTTGGAAGATTTGCATACGGAAAGAGACATGTTCCGATCTTCGCCATTACACCATCCGCTTTAACACAACAGCTACTACTCTCGGTTTAATAACCGGACTATTACTACCTCTGCCTCTACCTCTACCTCGGTTTTGACCACCTCTACCTCTACTGAAATTCCATGGGTTGTTAAAACCTTGGTTCGGACTACCTACATTGTTGTTCACTCTACTATTGTCACTAAAATTGTCGACGACAGCGGACACTTTCACCGCTTTCCTAAACTCATGTGAAGCATGATTCCCATTACAGTGACGACAACGAATAAAAGGTCTACCTATGTTACCACTATTGCTACCTCCTCGAGCACCCATCGAACTACCTCCACCTCTATAGTTTCCACTCTGGCCTTTCTGTTTATTATCGTCCCCTTGCCTATCTCTAAAAGTTCTGTCTTTCGACACTACATTATGAGCTCCGACTCTAGCCTCGGCAAACTGATCTGCTTGAGTTGCCATTTCATTTACACTAGTTAGATTTCTTTCTTGAAGAAATAAGAACAGATCTCTACTACAAACATTGAATAGCTGGTCCCGCAACAAGAAATCTATGAGGCCCTGATAAGTCTGCGCTACCTTCCCTAACTCTAACCACCTATCTAAGTAATTTCTAGACCTACTAATAAACTGAATAAATGACTCGCCTTTCTCAGGCAAGCAAGCTCTAAACCGCTTTCTAAAACCTTCTTCAGTTAACTCAAATCTCTTTAAAAGAGCATCCTTTAACTTGTCATAGTCAAGAGCATCTACACTAGGTAATCTAGAAAATACATCTAAGGACTTGCCTCTCAATAACGCACTTAAATGAACTGCCCACTTATCTTTGGTCCATTCCTGTAACTCAGCATAACGTTCGAACCGTAACAAGTAACTGTCCATGTTATCTTTGTCAGCGTCAAAGTATGGTAACTTCGAACCTTTTAACTTCCCTGAATAACTATCTTTCCCTTCAGTTTTACTTTCCTTACTATGTGTCTTAGCTGCTTCCAACTCTAAAGCTAACTTATGATCAAACTCTTTTTGCTCCCTTTCCATTATCATCTTAGCCTTAGCTAGTCTACCATCTGTTCCGAACCTCTCATGTTCTAACTCTTGCTTCTCCCTTACTATTCTACTTTCTAATTCTACCTTCTCTTTATCATCATCTCGCTTCTCTTTAGCTAATCTACCTTCTAATTCTAGCTTCTCTGTGGCTAGTCTACTTTCTTCATCTCGCTTCTCTTTAGCTAGTCTACTTTCTTCATCTCGCTTCTTTTTAGCTAACCTACTTTCGAATTCTAGCTTCTCTTTAGCTATTCTACTTTCTTCATCTCTTTCCTGCTTTGCTAATTCTCTTTCCTTAAGTCTAAATTCCCTTTCCCTAGCCTGTTCGTCTTTAACAAAGGTTCTAAGCTCCTCTCCAGCATACCCTAACTCCTTACCCATTTCCGTAAGATCCTTTATGGACGTCATGGTTATAGACATTGTGAACTACACACTACAATAATTACAATACACACGTCACTAATAATTCTACTCAACTAACTACTAATGGTAAGTCACTGTGTCCTCAGTAAATACCTGGGCATCATCATAGGACAAGTTACATACACATTTGTTCTAGCGCTAACTACTAACGGTTATGTATAGATAGTATCTAGCTTCCACAAAACATATACACTACATAAAATATCTTAATTTGATATTGGACATAAATCTTAAACAATCATAGAAATGTGCATAACATGTACATGTATATTTACTTCTCCATTTAATATAAGTATACTCGAGTGTCACAACATGAGTAGAACGTCTTGTTCGCCAACCTAATTGGATATTATATGTATATCAAGGGAGGTAAAAACAAACACCCAAATTATTGAGCAAAAGTGCCTCAGACCCACTCGTGTAGACCATTGCGACCTCGCGCAAGGAAAGAACGGACAAAACAACAGTTTGGACTCACCCTACCCTTGTCGTGTCTTGACTTGTCTTCCAAGCTGTGGCCGTGATCGTCGACAGTCGCCTTGATGGATCAGAGGGTGGTACACAATTCCAAAATAATAAGTAGAGATTTAGTATATCATAATAAAGATCACTTATTGATTCTTTCCCTCCGTAGTCGCCCAAAATCCCACTACTCTGAAAACCAGTTGTCACAGGATGACCTTAGTGGTTGGGCTAACTCAGGAAAGAATCAATGACGGTGAATGCATTTACATAAGTTTAATGCAACTTTTAAAATATGTTTAATATATATACAATTATCTAAAAAAACAAGCGAATACACAAATGAACTATGAAAAGAATGTTCTCCTGAACGTTTAAGACGTTCTTAGTATTGTTATAAATACTGAATGTCTAAGACACTAAAGTGTTGTTAAAGCTATAACAATGTTGATCTAGCGCGATAACTGTGATGCGCGGGAGCTCATGAAGATGATGATGCGCGAATTCAAAGGATGATTGTCATCAAATGCCTTCTGTAAGGGTTGATGACGCGTTGCAATGATAGTTAACCTCCACTGAGATTGTGAGTGATGTTCCTCCAGTGCGGATCGGTAACGGGCCCACCTTGTGTCCCGGGGGTTGTCGTTAGTTGAAACCTGGCTGCGCAGGTACGGGGACCGTCTCCACCGCTTGTAAACGTTATTCGTGGAAGCTTAGCTCCACTCGTGGATATCCAAACCTAGATGGCTTACTCCAACCCTGGATGGCTTATATCCTGGATGGCTTAGGCTGTAATTATACATACGTTTTAGATGTCGGTTGACAAACATACCAATCTTGCATAATTATCATTACCCAAACAAATCATTATTCAATCAATATATGTACGAATGATGAGTAGCAATGTATACATATTCTACAACGCCATGTATACGCTATGTACGTCGCTGTTAATCAATGCCCCTAATACATGTAATATAAACATGATCAAATAACTCATATATTACACTCACTGAGTTATGCATGCACGCAATGTTAACAATCGTGTATTACAATCACTGAGTTATACGCCAACGTTAACTAATGCACCTATTATCCACTGTTATCAAATTAATATTGTTTTACAATTAATGATCAATTACAATAATTACATCTAATAAAGTAACTTCAAAATCATATGCTAGTCTAAAGTTATGTTTGAGAAACATCAATGCTAACCGGATGTCGAAACCGCCAAACAAGATGGCGCCGCCCACTGAATACAAATGTACGATAAAAGTTTAATAAAATTACTAACCACATGTTGCCTATGAATTTTGCCGTCCAATCTCTGTTCCAACAAAGTACTATCGATGATCCCGGCGAGAGCTAGAAGACAATGGGTTTTATAGCAAACATTACGCCCAAATCATTATTTCCCCCGTTCAGTCCGTGACAAACGTGGCTAAATCTACAGTATTGAATCTACACGAGAGGCCCCTTATACAATTTTGCCGTTTAAGGAAAATATACCTATACGTTAACATGCATTAGCACAAAACTAAACTTATGACACGGCCTCTCTGGCGGCCATTTAAAATGTGCACGCTTTTACGTGTTACATGTATAGATCATGAATATTGTGAAATTGTTTCAACTCGAACAATAGATTTTGGGTGTAACCGATAACTTACAAGAGCCATATACATACGACCAGTACGCTCTACCCGTGACATTTTGTGACATAGGCATATATATTCAATTCTTACGCATATATATTCGGTTCTTACGCATATATATTCAGTTCTTACGCATATATATTCAGTTCTTACACATATATATTCAGTTCGTACGCATATATATTCAGTTCTTACGCATATAAATTCCGTTCTTACGCATATATATTCCGTTTTAACGCATATATATTCAGTTCTTACGCATATATATTCAATTCTTACACATATATATTCGGTTCTTACGCATATATATTCAGTTCTTACGCATATATATTCAGTTCTTACACATATATATTCAGTACTTACGCATATATATTCAGTTCTTACGCATAAATGTTCAGTTCTTACTCATATATATTCCGTTCTTACTCATATATATTCCGTTTTAACGCATATATATTCAGTTCTTACGTATATATTCAGTTCTTACGCATATATATTCCATTCTTACGCATATATTTTCAGTTCTTACGCATATATTCAGTTTATACGCATATATATTCAGTTCTTACGCATATATGTTCAGTTCTTACGCATATATGTTCAGTTCTTGGACATATATATTCAGTTGTTACACATGTATATTCAGTTCTTACACATATATATTCAGTTCTTACACATATATTTTCAGTTCTTACGCAAATATGTTCAGTTCTTACACATATATATTCAGTTCTTACACATATATATTCAGTTCTTACAAATATATATTCAGTTCTTTCACATATATATTCAGTTCTAACACATATATATTCAGTTCTTACGCATATATATTCAGTTCTTACGCATATATATTCAGTTCTTACGCATATATATTCAGTTCTTACACATATATATTCAGTTCTTACACATATATATTCAGTTCTTACACATATATATTCAGTTCTGACGCATATATGTTCAGTTCTTACACATATATATTCAGTTCTTACACATATATATTCAGTTCTTACACATAGATGTTCAGTTCTTGCACATATATATTCAGTTCTGACACATATATATTTAGTTGTTACACATATATTTTCAGTTCTTACACATATATATTCAGTTCCGACGCATATATATATTCAGTTCTTACACATATATATTCAGTTCTGACGCATATATTTTCCGTTCTTACGCATATATATTCCGTTTTAACGCATATATATTCAGTTCTTACGCATATATTCAATTCTTACGCATATATATTCCGTTCTTACGCATATATATTCAGTTCTTACGCATAAATGTTCAGTTCTTACGCATATATATTCAGTTCTTACACATATATATTCAGTTCTTACGCATATATATTCAGTTCTTACGCATATATATTCAGTTCTTACGCATATATGTTCAGTTCTTAAGCATATATATTCAGTTCTAACACATATATAATCAGTTGTTACGCATATATATTCAGTTCTTACGCATATATATTCAGTTCTTACGCATATATATTCAGTTCTTACGCATATATATTCAGTTCTTACACATATATATTCAGTTCTTACACATATATATTCAGTTCTAACACATATATATTCCGTTCTTACGCAAATATATTCAGTTCTTACACATCTATATTCAGTTCTTAAACATATATATTCAGTTCTTACACATATATATTCAGTTCTGACGCATATATATTCCGTTCTTACGCAAATATATTCCGTTCTTACGCATATATATTCATTTCTTACACATATATATTCAGTTCTTACACATATATATTCAGTCCTTACACATATATATTCATTTCTTACACATATATATTTAGTTCTTACGCATATACATTTAGTTCTTACACATATATATTCAGTTCTTACGCATATATATTCAGTTCTTACGCATATATATTCAGTTCTTACACATATATATTCAGTTCTTACACATATATATTCAGTTCTTACGCATATATATTCAGTTATTACATATATATATTCAGTTCTTAAATATATATATTCAGTTCTTACACATATATATTCAGTTCTTAACATATATATTCAGTTCTTACGCATATATATTCCGTTCTTACGCATATATATTCCGTTCTTACGCATATATATTCAGTTCTTACACATATATATTCAGTTCTTACACATATATATTCAGTTCTTATGCATATATTCAGTTCTTACGCATATATATTCCGTTCTTACGCATATATTTTAGATCTTACGCATATATTCAGTTCTTACGCATATATATTCAGTTCTTTCGCCTATATATTCAGTTCTTACGCATAAATATTCAGTTCTTACGCATATATATTACGTTCTTACACATATATATTCAGTTCTGACGCATATATATTCCGTTCTTACGCATATATATTCCGTTTCAACGCATATATATTCAGTTCTTACGCTAATATATTCCATTCTTACGCATAAATTTTCAGTTCTTACGCAAATATTCTGTTCTTACGCATATATATTCAGTTCTTACGCATATATGTTCAGTTCTTACGCATATATGTTCAGTTCTTGGACATATATATTCAGTTCTTACACATATATATTCAGTTCTTACACATATATATTCAGTTCTGACGCATATATATTCCGTTCTTACGCATATATATTCCGTTTTAACGCATATATATTTAGTTCTTACGCATATATTCAGTTCTTACGCTAATATATTCCATTCTTACGCCTATATTTTCAGTTCTTACGCATATATTGAGTTCTTACGCATATATGTTCAGTTCTTATGCATATATGTTCAGTTCTTGGACATATATATTCAGTTCTTACACATATATATTCAGCTATTACACATATATATTCAGTTCTTGCACATATATATTCAGTTCTTACACATATATATTTAGTTCTTACACATATATGTTCAGTTATTACGCATATACATTCAGTTCTTACGCATATATATTTAGTTCTTACGCATATATATTCAGTTCTTACGCATATATGTTCAGTTCTTGCACATATATATTCAGTTCTTACACATATATATTCAGTTCTAACGCATATATGTTCAGTTCTTACACATATTTATTCAGTTCTTACACATATATATTTAGTCCTTACACATATATATTCAGTTCTTACACATATATATTCAGTTCTTACGCATATATATTCAGTTATGACGCATATATATTCAGTTCTTACGCATATATATTCAGTTCTTACCCATATATATTCAGTTCTTACACATATATATTCAGTTTTTACACATATATATTCAGTTCTTTCGCATATATATTCAGTTTTTACACATATATATTCAGTTCTTAAACATATATATTCAGTTCTTACACATATATATTCAGTTCTTAACATATATATTCAGTTCTTAACATATATATTCCGTTCTTACGCACATATATTCCGTTCTTACGCATATATATTCAGTTCTTACACATATATATTCAGTTCTTACACATATATATTCAGTTCTTACGCATATATATTCAGTTCTTACACATATATATTCAGTTCTTACACATATATATTCAGTTCCGACGCATATATATATTCAGTTCTTACACATATATATTCAGTTCTGACGCATATATATTCCGTTCTTACGCATATATATTCCGTTTTAACGCATATATATTCAGTTCTTACGCATATATTCAGTTCTTACGCATATATATTCCGTTCTTACGCATATATTTTAGTTCTTACGCATATATTCAGTTCTTACGCAAATATATTCAGTTCTAACGCATATATATTCAGTTCTTACGCATAAATATTCAGTTCTTACGCATATAGCTTCCGTTCTTACGCATATATATTCCATTTTATCGCATATATATTCAGTTTTTACGCATATATTTAGTTCTTACGTTAATATATTCCATTCTTACGCATATATTTTCAGTTCTTACACATATATATTCAGTTCTTACGCATATATATTCAGTTCTTACGCATATATATTCAGTTCTTACACATATATATTCCGTTCTTACGCATATATATTCAGTTCTTACGCATATATGTTCAGTTCTTACGCATATATATTCAATTCTTACGCATATATTCATTCTTACGCATATATATTCAATTCTTACACATATATATTCAGTTCTTACACATATATATTCAGTTCTTACACATATATGTTCAGTTATTGCAAATATATATTCAGTTCTTACACATATATATTTAATTCTTACACATATATATTCAGTTCTTACACATATATATTCAGTTCCGACGCATATATATATTCAGTTCTTACACATATATATTCAGTTCTGACAGCATATATTTCCGTTCTTACGCATATATATTCCGTTCT
>JAWPHD010018976.1:0-37645 GCA_037043455.1 Cyrtodaria siliqua
AAACCTCACATCCTGTATCCTAAGTGGAGAGACGCCCATGATGTCTTGGAACTTTCGTGCAGCATCCTCCTTAATAAGACCCGCAGTACCGGTCTTATACGATCCTTTAATATGTACAACATTTCAAATAAATACACTATTCTGTATGGCTTGTTTTGCACTGTAGTTTGCAGCATGCATGCGATGACAGGGCTTATATCTTATTAAATCTTATGTTTGTTGTGCATTATGATTGGCCGATAATGCACCCCCCGCCCACCCAACACCCCCCACAGCCCCGAGCGATCTACATAGTAATTGATAACACAGGTCTACATAGTAATTAATAACACAGTCACTACTTTATTAGGGTCGCTCATGATTTTCTAGTTATTGTTTTGCTAGAATTGTGCTTCATTATTAATATTTTATGTCAAAGAAGTAGAGCTACTCTATGGAAATTGTATACAAGGGGCCCAAGAAGGCCTGTATCACTCTACTGGCTGTACAAATCTGATGGAATTCCAAGTGAAAAACAAAGCTTTCATGCTCTAAACAAAAGGGCTGAAATGCCCAGCAATGCCCTGAATCGCTCACCTGACGATCTTTGCAAAGATGAAACAATTGTCAAACAAGCTCATAATTTCAGAACAGAATGTGATCACGCAGTCAATGGCACGCCATCGTAAATTCTCATGCCCTAATTAGAGGTGGAGAAGAGAATCAAGGGTCATAACTCCAGTGTAATATGTCCATTCTGGTTGTTTTTCAAATTTTCATTATTATCAACAATCTGGCCAAGTTTGGAAAATATCAGATGTAAAATGAAGGCCCTGTCATGTTTACGAGTTAAAAGTTAGCAGATAACAGATGACCTGGCTGGTTTTCAAACTTTTACGAGCTTTCATTGATATCAACAATCTGGTCAAGTTTGGTAAAAATCAGCTAAAAAATGAAGGCTCTATACTGTTAACAAGGAAAAACGTAGCATATTTAAGAAAATCAAAGGCCAGAACTCCGTGTTACTGATCATATCTGGCTGTTTTTTTAACTTGTCCGAGCTTTCATTGGTATCGAGGCTCCTCTATGTTTCTGCAGAAAAACCTGTAGCGAGGACATTTAGTCTATTGTTTCCATTGAGTATATAGTATCATATACGTAAAATAATTTTAAAAGAAACTGTTGACCATAGCTGCTTTTAATAGTTTGTTGTATCTATTTCAATTTACCTGGAAACTGAACCATAAACTGAAGCTTTGATGATTCCGAGAAACACGTGGAGACATCAAATATTGACATGGCTGGATGCTCCTCCCCAAAGTCGACAAAGTTGTACATCATGTGGAACTGTAACTGGAAATCAGGTCAACAAAAAAGTATAACATACCCAAATATGTTCCCAGTTATTGGAACATAATATTAAAATGGCATTATGATTCTTTTGTCAAACTAAACATACAGACAATTATTAGGAAGCATTTTGTTGCCATTTTCTTTACTAAATTTGATCAAATGTTAATTCAGCAGTTGTTAAAAATATTAAAAGAAGTATGGACAAATGAATTTTCTTTAAGAAATGCTATTATTATTATTAACATAATTCTAACATTAATTAACACAAAAGTCTCTCATGATATCCTGCAGATATGGCATGTCCCCTCGAGGTGACACATACCTCATGTCACTCTATTAATAATCCTATTGTATTGTGACACAATATTCATAGTTGAATTACCCTGCACATTTCATGGAACACACAGTTAATTCTAAAATGAACAGTTTCAACTGAAAATATAAAATTCAGATTTTGTTTTAATTATTTTTGAAAAGCGATTCCTTTACAAACTTACACTGGGAACTGTCACTTCCAGGTAGACGGGCACATTCTGTGGAGACGTGGACCCATCATCCGGGTACTCTTGCAACCCGTCCTAGAAACCATAAATAATACACATGGGTACGTTAATGCAATCTCAATAGTTAGATTCTAACAGTTCCAAATTTGCACAAGATGAAGCTACAACTAATAAACAAGCCGCTGTTTTACAAACATGGATGGAGAAGTTTGAAGAAGTACATGTAAAACTGAAAACATGGACAATGTATGTTATATAAACAATCATTTGAATATCAATAAAGTATAACCAATCAGGTGGCTATTTAAATCAATAAAATTAAATTTAGTTGATTCGAATTTTCTTTTTTTCAGTTTGAGATTTACTTTGTGGGTGTCAATTCATGATTGATTACAAATACAACCAAATTAAACATTTATAATGTGTTTCAGTTGACTATGCATTAAACTAGGTTTCATTAACAATAAACCTGTAGTCTAGCTGAAAGCATTTGGAATGCCGCCCATAATTCTTCTAGATATGTAATACATTTAACATTAATGTTAACATTAATCTTTAGCAAACTGAAAGCTTAAATACAAGATAATACGAGTCAAGTATATTACAAAGTCTGGCACAGCTGAGCCAGTTTGTTTTGCTCTTTCTTGTGGACAAGGTTGTGATTCAAAAGCCGAATGCCCAAAAGAACATTCACACTTGTCCTTGCCCAGGGTAAGTGCGGAGGTCCATCCCCCAAGGAAGGTTAGAGGGGTTCCCTATTGTGCAGTACTGATGAATGTTTATCAATAACATGGCTTCTGAGAGTGTAATAAAACCATGACTTATTTCTCGTAATACACTAGTGTATTACAGATGCAAATGAGGACCGAATCACTGTGTTTGTGTACTTTTAAACATTTAATTCCAATTGTTTGCATGGTATATCATACGATACTTTCAGATATCTTAAATATTTATCCTAATTTGAGATCTTACTTTATAAATCTTTCACCTCTTTCTTATATCAAAGGGTTTCATCATTAAATTCCCTTCAGTACTTTTTTACAAGTGCAAAACACAACCCATGACCCAATGCTAACAATTGAAAAAAAGATAAGTAAAAAACACAAAAACAACAACTGTGAATAGAACCCACAGCACTAGGTCCCCTGTGCACAAGAGGCAATTGAAATATTTTTTTCTATGGCGACCATCTTGGATGTCGCATTGACCTAATTTCAACAAATTGAAAACCATTTATCTAAGGGTCATCCATGTGAATTTTGGTCAAAATCAATCTCATTAAAATCAGACCCTTTATCACGCTACGATACCCTAGCTACAAGGATCTGAAAACACAGCATTGGAGTTCACGTCAGATTGACCTTATGATTAGCCAATCAGATTTCAGCCTAAAAAATCACTTGGTATAGACTGCTTCACTACATCCCGTTTCAAACGTGTGGAGTAGTCTATGCTCGGTTTTGAAAGGGACAATGTCCATTACTTTTAAATTATTAAACACAAAATAACTGCTTTGATAAACATAACACACCAATCATTATTGAATATTTACTGAATAAAACCAAGATTGACGGAATTCAATAATGGTACAAAAAAGAAATACTGCTTTGTGGGGTTGAACTCGCAACCCAAACTAAAATTACATTCGCAGGTAATAATAAAAGAACGTCGCAATAGCCAACCTCGCTATCAACTCAGCATAATGGGCCAGACGCATTAAGACATACTATATAAAAAATCTAATGTCGCAATAATCTTGGTAGAATATATATTTTTCAGATACAAATAGAATGTCTGAATGTTTCAAAAAACATGACCCTGCCCGTGATTTTCTTCATATTCTTGATGTCAAACATGCCATTTAGTGCACTTCTTTGAATTTATCATGTAATCCATAGCAATAAACATGGCAACTTTATCTTTTTTTTCAGATATAATTATGTGTTTTATGTGGATTTTTGTTTGTTCAGTTCACGTGAACATCATCTAAAGTGCATATGAAACATGCGTTTTCATTGCAATAAATTTAGTTGATCTTGTCATTGGTTGAATTTAGTTTATATTCTTCATGAAAATTGATTAGATGAAAGGTTGATCTGACATGACCTCCAAGGCAGTGCTGTCAGATCCTAGAAGCAGAGAGTATCAAAGCGTAATTAGGATTTGATTTTAATGAGATTGGGTCAAAACTGTCCGAGCAGTCCCTATGTTACTCTAAGTAAAACTGTGACCCCTGGGTGGGTACAGACATGACCCAAGGGTCACCATTTGAACAAACATGGTAGAGGACCATAAGCTAATAGTAAATATAAAATATTACACCTTTGGCTCTTGTAGTTTCAGAGAAGAAGATTTTTTAATTTTACATGTCTATGTAAAACATGTGACCCCTGGGGCGTGGCCAAATGTGACTCCAAGGGTCACCATTTGAACAAACTTGGTAGAAGACCATATGCTTATAGTAAATGCAAAATAATAAACCTCTGGCTCTTGTAGTTCCAGAGAAGAAGATTTTTTTTAAAGTTTTTCCCTACATAACTGTGCCAATTTCACCCCAGGGTCACCATTTGAACAAACTTGGTAGAGACTATAAGCTGACGCTACATGTAATATCTGAGAGCACTGTGCCTTGTGGTTTCAGAGAAGAAGATTTTTAAAGATTTGTCCTATACAAGTCTATACAAAACATGCAAAATCTCCATATTTTTCCCCTTTACAAATCTAAGCAAAACATGCAAAATCTACATATATAAACATTGGACCCACGGGGGCAAGGCCATTTCTGATCCCGGGGACTTTGTTTGAATAAACTTAATAGTCTAGGCCTTGGCGATCATTTTAAAAGAAAAACTGCTGAAATCTGTCTTGCGGATCTTAGGAAGAAGGTTTTTTAAGGTTTCAACATTTTACGGTAACTGCGGCCATCTTGGATGTCGCGCACCTAATTTTAACAAATTTGAAAAGCATTCATCTAAGGATCATCCATGTGAATTTTAGTCAAAATTGGCAAAGCGATTACTGAGAAGAAGTCGTTTGAAGTAAAAGTTACGGATGACGGACGAAGAGTGATCCCAATAGAATACTTTTAGCCTTTGGCTCAGGCGATCTAAAAACTATTTCATTAAAAGACGGAGCTAAAGAAACTATATCAAAATCACAGTAGTCTTACCGAGAGAAAATAATACTCAAATATAGCTTTAACATTGCCTAGACCTGGAAGAGGGTAGTCATTCCTATTGGCTGTAAACACGTCACACAGCAGACCTCGGGCTGTCCTCTGGAAAGTAGATACATTTAAAACAACTGCTATATGATGGTGTCGAGAATACACTAATCGAAGGCTCATGACGAACCTAATACGTAACTGACAAATGAGGGTCAGTCAGTATGGAGACTACAACTTCATCTTGTTTAGTACGTTTCACAATATCCTATCCCATTTGATCTGTATTTAAAACAAGTGAACACCAATAGTGGTGCGAACACCAGATTGTGACTTTTAACTACAAAATCTAAGTAATAACAAGCCCTCGGTGAGGGTGTCTCGCCCACCGCGGAAAAACGCATATGAAATGTTTTACTAAATTTGTGCTTAAATGATGTCCACCAAAGACAACACTTCATATGACCAAGTATCAAACAAATAAATACGAGGTAATCGTAAGAAGTTAAGTTAATGAGGTTAAAGGGACACACGGCAATCTTGATGTTTTTATCAAGCATCAATATTAGCGTCTCTACTTATTTATCATGGAATATTTTGACGTTAAACCGGCTTGCATATCGTTAAATAAAATTTTGTGTTTTCAATTTTCTATCTTATTTTACTAAATGTTGAAATATATTATTGGTGCAGTATTATCAAAAGTCAGTAATATACAAAAACCAATTTGGTTTATACTATTCTTATAATTATTATTAATGATTGAAATAATGCATGTTATTTGGAAAAACTAACGGGACGCCGAAAGTTTTCAAAAAATCAAGATTGCCATGTGTCCCTTTAAGTGGTTTAACCAGAGTGTAGTTTTGGGAAAATAATGCAAAATGTGACCATGGCCTTGGTATTTTTTGTCGTTTAGCGATGTCCACCAATGCCAACAATACATATGACCAAGTATCAAACAAAGAAATTAAAGTTAGCGGAAAAAGTTAACTGACGTTAACTTACCTAACCAAACTGATGTTTAGGGTAGATAATGCAAAACATAACCTTGACCTTGATATTTTTTGTCATTCAGCGATGTCCACCAATACCAACAATACATATGACCAAGTATCAAAAGCATAAAGTAAAGCAATCACATAAAGTTAACTGATGTTAAGTTACCTAACCAAGGTTAAGTTACCTAACCAAGGTTAAGTTTGTGAAATAAAAGCAAAAGGTTAAGTTTTGGGAAAATAACGCAAAATATGACCTTGGTAATCTAGGCATTACTTGATGTCCCTTGACCCAACAAAGCATTTGACAAAGTGTCAGAAAAATTCGAGCAGCGGTTGTTGAGATATAGTTGATTTAAAATGTGGTGACCATCGCCGCCGCCGGAAAAGTGACGAACGCTCTGAGGAAATCCACAAACCTGCAGATTTACTTATGACAATAAGATGAAGAACATGATATTTACCTGTCCGGTATATGCGTATGTGCTGTCTAGGTAAAACAGCTGCATGGGATCCTTCATATGTATGGCATAGGCCGCTGAGCCATTGTGATTGTACACTGTGGTATTCTCACCCACATCGAATGACGAATTGCTTATGGATAGCGCCACACACTGACCTGTCACCTGGTCTTTCACGTACCGAACGCCTATTGACAATTACAAGCAACACACTGTTTGACCATAGTTGAACGAAGGTGATTCCATTAATGATACGAATGACAACTATAAGCACATAAGCACAGGTAGGACGTGTATAACAAGAACTGAACATACTGAGAGGTGCAGGATTGTTTATAAATATTGTGTAACATATGATTGGTGTAAACTGTGTTGTCAGTTACATGAAAGACAGCATTACGTGGTCCGAGTATTAACTTTCATACCCCATCCAACCCCTTCTCCAAGAAGTGAAAACGGGGTTGTCTGCGGTATGAAATAAATGTTAATTTCAGCTTAAAAAGTTTCCATATTCTAAAATTAAAACTATTTAATAGGTAATTTTAAACTGGTTATCGTATTTTTGCAGTAAACATTGTTTTTAAACGTGTTCTATTATCATGCTAATATAAGCTTTCCCATCGCGTAATGGAATTGAATTGAATTGGGGTTTTAAGGTGCACCAACACATGAAAAGGTTATATGGCGCCTAAAAGGCATGAACATGCCAGGCTCATCTTCCATGTACATCGAGATAAAATATGGAAAATGGGCCTAGAACCTTCTCACCCTGAACTGCAGAGTTGCTGCAAATTCTATCGTAGAAACTCCATTTACGCTGGAGCCATGTTATTGTTTTTCTGACTCTGCTCTTTTGATGCGAGCTTTAGCACCTGAAACAATGCAGGGATCATGATGAAGACCTTTAATGAACATGAACAAAAAATGATAAAATGAACATGAATTTGGGGGGATTCTACCCCTCTGCCTACCCCTCCAAAGGGATCTGCAGTGGCCGTATTCTTTGCCCCGTGACCAAATGGGGCCCCCGGCAACCACACGGGGCCCATCGCGTAATGGAATAAAGGCGGGACCACATAATGAGGACACCGGATGCAAACTACTGTCATGGAGGAGACTAGTATACATAAATATACCATTCCTCATGATCACGAAATTGTCAGGATAGAATAAAGCATATTGCTCTTTTTAAGCCTTTGAGCTTTTAACATAAGAGAAAGCAACTGTCTAAGCAAAAATAAAAAAAAGCATTTTATACAACAGTTTCATAATGTCAAAATGTTTCAGTGAGAAAAGTATGCTTTTTTTATACTATTTTAGAACAAATCCTCCTTTTTCTGATTATTTGCCTATTTATGATACGTAGATAGGAAAATATATGTAAACAAATGTAAACATAGTGTTGGCATCTGTGAGGTTGTACATGAATTGTTTACCCATCTGCCGTTTATTAACGAATAATGATGTTGCATTAATTAACCGATGGATGCCTTCATTATTGGTTCAAAGAACGACTTGACCACATGAACAATGAATGACTTGATTATCGGAACAAGTGTTCTTTTTGGCTATACCATATTGTTTTATAATAATGTACAGTGTGATAACAATCTTGATAATATTATGTTGCATTTAGATACTATGTGAATAAGAACCGGTAAAGAAAACACAAAATAACATGAAGACCGATAAATCCAGGATTTTTTTATAGAGTTTAAACATGGATACCGATAGATGTAGGTTTACATTTTAAAGTAGACATAAAGCAAATTTGCCATAAGTATTAAAGGGACAATGTCCGTAAATTTTAGCCTATAAAACACAAAATAATTACGTTGACAAACATAACACACCAACCATTATTGAATATTTACTAGATAAAACCAAGATTGTTTGACGGAATTCAATAGCGGTTCAAAAAAAGAATAACCATTTCGTGGGATTGAACTCGTAACCCACACTAAAATTACACTCGCAGGTAAGAATAGTCAAGCGTCGCTACTGACTGAGCTAACCGGGCCAGATGTATTATGTAAGAGATAAGTATATAAAAGCTAATGGGTCAGCAGCTCATGTGATCAGCAGAAAATGTAAATAAAGTGGGTCCAACATTATTTACAAATAATAAATAAAGGTTGTTTTTTTCAAACTCACGAATGTAATACTACAGACTTATCTGGGTCAATGTTAATGTTTTCATGTAAACATTTTACTGAATAAAAATTGGCTATGCTCAATATCTGCTTAATTACGGACAGTGTCCCTTTAATGCAGCATATTTAATGTTTGTTGTGAAGCCCAAGTGCACATCAACAAATATTATAGCATCCTCACCAAAATTCCCTTGTATTTGCACAGGTGTAAATTGTTTAATTGAAAATAACACGTCAGAATAAATTGTGTACTCTAACTACCAGTTATCGGAAGTTAGAGTATGACAGACAGATGAAATAAATATGCTACAAAACAATTAGAGTATGGTCTCATCTAGTTGGTTTATTATTTTTTTGGTGCCGCATTGCCGATTTTATCTCAAAAGTAATAAAATAAAAAATTGGAAATGCGCTACCAAAATTTCGAGAAAAAAGTTCCGCATCCAAGTTCGTTCCGGTTTTTACATGCAACTACCTCAGGGGAATCCCCTTGTGGGTAGACTGGTGCTCTGCTCGCTAGCTTGTGAGTGTTGCAGTCGTACGGGTACCAATCTAGGAGAGTCAGACGCTTGAGACGCTTGTAACTAGTAGGTGCTACAGAACAGGCGATATAATTCAAGCGTCTAATCGACAAAGTCACACAACAACATGCAATAATGGCGGTGTCATTGAGTCGATTGAAGTTCATGCGTGATCTAATACAAATATACGGACTTCTTGTGATTGAAAGAAGCAGAAGTCGGGAAGAAATGATAAGGTAATGATCGACAATAGAGATGAGCTGATCCAACTGGTTATTGCACATGTATTTCGAGATATTTTGCATCAATACATGTATTAGAATTAAAAGTTTGGATAAAAAAAAAATCGCCCGCGTGTCTGTTGACCACTGTAAAATTGTAAAAAAAAATGCGCCAGCCCGCATCTCTTCTCAGAAAAAGTGGCCTGAGAACCAGGTAATTAATTTTTTGTGGCCTAACTACTGTATTGGTAGTTAAAAATAATGAAGACTACTTACCATAATTATAATCGTGTATTTCCGTGATCGGATTAAGAGTGTAGAGAGGTTTTACTTGCTCAATGGTTCTGTAGTCGTACCGGATGTACCGATATTCTTGGTCATACCACACCTGTAACGACAAGTAAACAATAAGCCAAAGTAATACTTAATGTATTATATGATCTTCGTCTTTTTAAGGCGCAACGTTGTTTCATATTTTTTTATACTATACTACTGACTGGGAAATATCAGTCAAATAAACACTCACCTATTTTTAGCAGAGAAATGGCAATTATTTTATTTTTGCTAGAGAAATAATTATATATAACAAAAATATATAATTATTTTAATAATTATATATTTTTGTTATAAGTATCACAACGTTCAACTGCTGAATGCCGTAGGATGGTTGGTTGATTGAATGATGTTTTACGTCATTTTCAGCAAATTTTAATCAGGTGTAGGCTTATGGGACCGAAATGTGTCCACCATCTGTCCGACATGTCCAAATGGTAAAAAACATCACAGAAGCTGTAAAAAACAGACACAAATTTTGCGTCATACAAGTGCTTGATTTTGTGTCGGTCCATCCGTCAGTCCCTCCCTCCCTCAGTTTGTTTGTCCGTCCAAAACAATTGTGTCAATTTGAAGCTATACACATCCCATTTTTTTACATATACATCCAACACAAAGGTAACAGCATTAACATCAATGCATTGTGCAACAAGCGTATTTTAAATTATTGCATACCTTACTATAAATAGTAACAAATTAATGAAGGAAAAAATCCTGTACCCACTTACCCAAGGCCAATACCAATTGGCACCGAGCCAATAACCTATTTTTGGCACACTGTGCCAAAAAAAAGTTATTGGCAAACTGTCAATAACTTGTTTTCGGCCCGCGAATGCGTATGTGTTTTCTTTACTAAAACGGTAACCTCTGAGCTATCAAAAAAACACCGCCCAGTCAAACTTCGTGGAAACAGATGCCGAGCGCGAGCCCCATCTAGCAATTCAAAATGTCGTCTGTTCAAGGAGATAGTTAGTCTCTATCATCCAGACACACTTAAGCTGACTACGAGCACAGCCTGTATACAAAACTCAAACGATGATGTATTCTGGGCTACTACATTCACAAGATATGTTTTATTCAGTAAAATGAAATATCTTAAACAGCAGGGGCAAACAAAGATGGAGCATATCCATTTACAGACGAAGAACTGAACAAGCTTCCAAATAAATCTCTTCTTGGCGATGGTAAAATATTTACATTTACTATGATATTGATAAGTTTACATTGACAGTCTTCATCCACCATACGATTTTAAATATACTGTGATGTTGTTTTCTATCTAATGACTGCAATGAACCTCTGAAATAAATTCACATAAACTCGCTACATTTAGATAACATTTAGATCTATGTGCCACACAATGTATTCTAAAAAAATAAATTTCCAACCTTTAAAGTTATTTTAATCACGGAGAAATATAAGTCCATGTGTGTAGTTTCTTTTACCAGCATAAAGGTAAACAGAAAACATGACAAAGTCAAAGACAAACAACGTCACTTGATGTAGTGATGACTATTTTATGTTGCGTCACGAGTTGACGTAATTTAAATCAGTGGCGGATTCAAGAGGGGGTGATGGGGGCGCACCATTACATGTTTGCTATATCTATGAATAAATGAATATACTGTTCAATATGAATGAATTGCTAAAATCTATTAATTTATTATTATTTTTAGAAAACCCGGAGGCTCTTATAAACGCGATGCGGCTGAACAATTCACGAATACCATCCAGTTTGGTAGACAAAAACACCAAACCATCCTATGGGGGATCTAGAGTAGAGATTGTAGAGCTACTGTACTTCAGGACGACATCTGAAGGAATAGATTATGTTGTATTTACTGAGAGGGCAACCAAGACGAGGAACGGAGCTGAGAGTGAACTTTTAATTATGTAAAACCCTGATGGATTATTAAATGTGAATCGGAACAGAATACACTCTGCATAATTATATATTTACAAAATTTACATTTGAAATGCTGCTGTTAGATAGGTACGCCAATATCAAGTTTCGGCACACCATTGCCGTTTAATAACTTCTTATTATTCAATACTGGCACACGTGTATCCTACAGCTCAAGTATCCAGTAAGGTTAGAGTCGATATTGGTATATATCTAAAGCTAAAGTATTTGGTATAGTTAGAGTCGATATTGTCAAAAGCGTTTCCTAAATGTTTCAAAATGCAGTCTAGAAGGCCACGTTCTACTATAAAATACAGAACTTACATCAGCTTGGAACACTTTATTATGTCCAGACTGAATGATCTCTTGTCGATAGTGATAAAACCGACGTAACTGTGGTAACGCTTTGGTTATTTTCCTGTTGGGACACACAGCTCCCTTTGGTGTCTGCAATGCAACAATATCATACACGTTTATTCGAAACTGAGGTAGGTTCATGAGGTTGAGGCAAGTTCCTGGGGTTGAGGTAAGTACTGGAGATTGAGGCAAGTTCCTGGGGTTGAGGTAAGTTCATGGGATTGGGGCAAGTTCAAGGGGTTGAGGTAAGTTCATGGGGTTGAGGTAAGTACTGGAGATTGAGGTAAGTTCATGGAGTTGAGGCAAGTTCATGGGATTGGGGCAAGTTCAAGGGGTTGAGGTAAGTTCATAGGGTTGAGGTAAGTACTGGAGATTGAGGCAAGTTCATGGGGTTGAGGCAAGTTCATGGGATTGGGGCAAGTTCAATGTGTTGAGGTAAGTTCATGGGGTTGAGGTAACTACTGAGATTGAGGTAAGCTCATGGGGTTGATGCAAGCTCATGGGGTTGATGCAAGTTCCTGGGGTTGAGGTAAGTTCATGGGATTGGGGCAAGTTCAAGGGGTTGAGGTAAGTTCATGGGGTTGAGGTAAGTACTGGAGATTGAGGTAAGTTCATGGGGTTGAGGCAAGTTCATGGGATTGGGGCAAGTTCAAGGGATTGAGGCAAGTTCCATGGGTTGAGGTAAGTACTGGAGATTGAGGCAAGTTCCTGGGGTTGAGGTAAGTTCATGGGATTGGGGTAAGTTCAAGGGGTTGAGGTAAGTTCATGGGGTTGAGGTAAGTACTGGAGATTGAGGTAAGTTCATGGGGTTGAGGCAAGTTCATGGGATTGGGGCAAGTTCAAGGGGTTGAGGTAAGTTCATGGGGTTGAGGTAAGTACTGGAGATTGAGGTAAGTTCATGGGGTTGAGGCCAGTTCATGGGGTTGGGGCAAGTTCAAGGGGTTGAGGTAAGTTCATGGGGTTGAGGTAACTACTGAGATTGAGGTAAGCTCATGGGGTTGATGCAAGCTCATGGGGTTGATGCAAGTTCATGGGGTTGAGGTAAGTTCATGGGGTTGAGGTAAGTTCATGGGATTGGGGCAAGTTCAAGGGGTTGAGGTAAGTTCATGGGGTTTAGGTAAGATCATGGGGTTGAGGTAAGTTCAAGGGGTTGAGGTAAGTTCATGAGGTTGGGTTAAGTTCATGGGGTTGGGGCAAGTTCATGGGGTTGAGGTAAGTTCATGTCATTGAGGTAAGTTCATGGGGTTGAGGTAAGTTCATGGGGGTGAGGTAAGTTCATGGGTTGAGGTAAGTTCATGGGATTGAGGTAAGTTCATGGGGTTGGGGTAAGTTCATGGGATTGGGGCAAGTTCAAGGGGTTGAGGTAAGTTCATGAGGTTGAGGTAAGTTCATGGGATTGAGGCAAGTTCATGGGATTGGGGCAAGTTCAAGGGGTTGAGGTAAGTTCATGGCATTGATACAAGGTCATGGAATTGAGGCAAGTTCATGGGGTTGAGGCAAGTTCATGGCATTGAGGCAAGGTCATGGTTTTAGGCAAGTTCAAAGGTTATAGGCAAGTTCATGGCATTGATGCAAGTTTATGGCACTGTGGCAAATTCATGGGTTTGAGGCAAGTTCAATGGTTTTAGGCAAGTTTATTTAGGATAGAGGCAAGTGCATATGGAATTGAGGCAAGAGCATATTAGATTGAGTTATGTCATGGGTTGGTGGCAAGTTTATGGGTTTGAGGCAAGGTCATATGTAATTAAGGCAAGGTCATATGGGATTGAGGCAAGTTAATATGGGATTAAGGCAATTTCATATCGGATTGAGGCAATTTCATGGCATTGAGGCAAGTTCATGGGTTTGAGGAAAGTTCATGGGTTTGAAGCAAGTTCATGGGTTTGAGGCAATTTCATGGGTTTGAGCAAGTTTGCATGGGCTTGAGGCAAGTTCACATGGGATTGAGGTAAGTTCATCGCTTTGCCTACGATAGCAGGTATTCCCATTATCCATACACATAAGTATGTAATAGTGACTTTCGGATATAAAAATCAATACATTTTAACAACAATATTATGATGATAAAAAACTTAAATAGCAAGTTCTGTCCTAAAGTTTTTGTTTTTGTTTAAATCTAAAGATAGACTTTTATATGAAATTCGGGAACGACTTGACGTATTACTGATAAATGTTCGTTTTTTTTCAGAAAAATATGGAAGATGTTGCTGATGGCAGTATAACGCATATCGAGGGCTCAAAGCGAACCTATTGCATTGTGTTCTTTATTTATATATAGTGACACTAGTTTTGCGCTAACCCTCGATATATAGATCGCTTTCTTGCATACTCATTTCTGATAAAATACTGTAAATGTAGGTAAGCCTTCTCTCACTTGAATTAACCCTAAACCCAGATCAGCCTGTGAGTAACTCGCAGGTTGATCAGGGTTTACAATGTCCAGCTGCTAATCAGTCATTTTCCCCAAAATACCCCTTTGCCACACAAATGGAATGGTCTTAATTCAAAGAAAGAACAGTCCATTGTATATATGTTGTGGGTTAATGGTTAATCAGAATGTTGATAATTGATCATATTGCTAGCATAATTAGCAAATTATACTTTGTTTATATTTGTGCCAGATTTAATCTGATATGGTACATGCCTATTATTATTATTTATTTTTTTAACTCAAAGCGGCTTTTCTAAAAAGTACCTCGAATATGGATAAATCCTGGGGTAAAACTGCTTTAAAGTCAACATAGTCATAAAAGTGTGTGAAGTTCCTGAGTGTCCCACCTATCTGCTGGACTCCCTGTGCTAAGGCACGCACTGGAACCTGTGGGTAGTTGACAGGGTCACTCCAGTTTGTAACTAAAGTGTATAAAATATAAATAGTATTTAATTTTTAGCAGTATATTTTACATTGTAGAAAATTAATAAAAATCTTAATTGATATTGACATGCTATTACATTGTAAAGTTAAGGTCATTAAAAAGTAACTTCAATACCCATTACATGGCCCGAGTATTAACTTTCATACCTCTATCTAACCCCTTCTCAAAGAAGCGTAAACAGGGTTGGCTGGGGTATGAAATAAAACCTTGATTTCAGCTTAAAAAAATTGCATATTGTAAAATTAAAACATTTAATAGGTCATTTTAAACAGGTTATCGCAATTTTTGCAGCAAAACATGTTTTTCAATGTGTTTTATTGCCGAAATATCCTTTATCAAATCCTGGTAATATAAGCTTTCCCATCGTTTAATGGAATTAAGGCAGGACCACATAATGTATACTCGGTTAGAAAGTTTTGGACCAGGGTAAATAAAGTCATATAAAAATAAAACTAGTGGACAAAATTTAAGTATCTTTTTTTAGTAACCAAGGTCTATCCTACCCGGTTAATTTGGTACCAGAAACATTAAATTCCAAACAAGATTAGATTTTTAAAAAATATCGCGAACACACAAAGGATCTGTAAAAAATGTTGCAAAGTCCATACAAAGTAACAGTTACGGACACATTCGAGTAACCAATAAAAAGATTATTATTTTTTCGCAAACTTTCATTGTAATCGATAATTATTGTTGATTGTTGATCTATTGTGAATTATCAACTGAGATAATAAGGGTTCTGGTCGAATGTCATGGTTCAGCGATCATTGTACGGGTTCGAACACTGCCATGGTAAAAAACTTCTTTTACAGAGTATATTTATACATACATATATACCCTGCTTACGTTATTAACATATGCAGAAAAATGAGATTGTGTAATTCTTGCCCAGGGTGAAATCTGAATCCCAGTTGGTGACAGAAATGAAAACATATCTGTGTGATTCATATCTGAGTACATTTTCAGATATTTTACATGATTATTAATTTAACTCCAAAATTGTGTGCATGAATTTTGTAACTTCGGCAGAGTCGGTCTTCAGTAATGTTTACAAACTTTGCATACTCGTGACAAACAATTCCTGAAAGTATTTTGTAACAGGCAGCATTTATTATCCGTAAGACACCGTACAACAAAAGTAACTCCTTGATTTCCATATTTCGTTATTTTTAAGAGTTATGGAAAGAGACGAGACAATTTCCGATGTTCTTCAATCTGAACAGAAAAGACTGAATGATGATTCGGTCTTCATTCGCATATTTATAACACTAGAAATATGATAAATATATTATGGTTTTATAACACTCCCACACCACAAGTTATGTGATAAATCACAATACACATATATGCATGTTAAAATTAACTATTAGGCTCACCTGTGAAATAATAATCTAAGGTGAAATTGGAATTTAGCTGTGGCCAATAAAGACAACTTCGCCATCTGTCACACAGTATGCCTCGCACTGTCTCTTGACCCATGTATTTCTGGTAATAAAAACAACAAAACAAATATGGCTTATTTTATAAGCATTCGATTATTTTAACCAAGAAAACAAAAAGTGCATGATAAATGAAGGCATCGACTGCGACAAAAGTGAGATTTCTGTATTTTTATTCATTTAAAGATTTTTCTTTTTTAGATAAGCAGAGATCACATCTAGAGTACCTTCTGATTAAACCAGTATCTCAGTACAGCTGCATATTTTTTGGATATTTGTTTTTCATAATGCAACTGAATATTGGTCTCAGCTTTTGTCAATGAATGCTTAATGTGTATGGTGAATTAGGCATGATACACAGTTAAGTAATTTTCTCAAAATATGTATGGTGAATTAGGCACGACACACACAGTTAACAAATCTTCCCAAAATGTGTATGGTGAATTAGGCACGACACACAGTTAACAAATCTTCCCAAAATGTGTATGGTGAATTAGGCACAACACACAGTTAACAAATCTTCATAAAATGGGTGAATTAGGCTCAACACGGTTAACAAAACTTCTCAAAATGTGTATGGTGAATTAGGCACAACACAGTTAACAAAACTTCCCAAAATGTGTATGGTGAATTAAGCACGACACACAGTTAACAAATCTTCCCAAAATGTGTATGGTAAATTAGTCGTGACACACAGTTAAAGGTAATGTAGCGACACAGCCAAAACATCTGTATTATTGAGAGTTCTGAAATACTTGAATAAGGGTGAAAGAATTATCAATATCGGATGATAAAGAAAGAAGATATGATCATTTGAAGTTTCTGTTGAAACGGATATGGAAGCAGCCATTTTGAGAGCTATGACATCACGGTTCTAAATGACCATATATGGAATAATTATAAATATGAAAATTTACTGATTTATAGGGGAAAAATAACAGCAACAGTATGAAAAATATGTAATACTTAATGGCAAAAATGCTTTATATGACCAGTAAATAAAATCATCCATTTGCAGTGATTTTCTTCATTTTAAATGATATTTATTAATATTCCATATATGGTAATATGGAACTATGATGTCATAGTTCTAAAAATGGCGGCTCCCATATTCGTTTTAGAATGTTACCTTTAAATGGTCATATCTTTTTTGTTTATCATCCGATTTTGATAATTATATCACCTTTTTCCAAGTTTTTCAGAACTCTCAATAACAGAGCTATTTGGCTGTGTCGCTACATTCCCTTTAACAAATCTTCCCAAAATGTGTATGGTGAATTAGGCACGACACACAGTTAACAAATCTTCCCAAAATGTGTATGGTGAATTAGGCACGACACACAGTTAACAAATCTTCCCAAAATGTGTATGGTGAATTAGGCACAACACAGTTAACAAATCTTCCCAAAATGTGTTTGGTGGTTAGGCATGACACACAGTAAACAAATCTTCCCAACATTTAAATGATGTGTGAACTTGGCAAGAAAAAAATCTACACAAAAATATTTGTGTGCAACATGAAGTAGAATGGATACAGATAACAAATCTACCCTAAACGATCATGTGCAACTTCAACTAGGACCTAAACAAATCTACCAAATTAAAATTGCAACTTGTGAAACTAATTTATATAGAAAGACCACCTCTAATTGATATAAGAAAAACTGGGCATTAGCAGTACTGAAAAAGTTGGTAAGAAAGCTTTTGCTAATGTTTGGGGCTTTCAAGTGTTAGTTTATACCATGTATTCTCATATTCCAAGATTGTTAGACTGGTTGTCATGTGAAGAACTTACTACTGTATAGATATAGGTATACAATTAGAATTAGGAATATCACAATCACTCTCCCCAGCAGTAGTCGAACTACCGATCAATTGTTTTGATTTATGATTCGGTGTTTTATATTAGTTTCAATAACGCATATTATATTATATTAACCCTTAACCTGCTAAGCATGACTATAATAGCCTTTGCATCCATTGTAAACCCAGATCAGCCTGCGAATCACTCGCGGGTTGATAAGGATTTACAATGTCCAGCTGCTGATCAGTCATTTCCCCCAAAACACTCCTTTGTCACATAAATGGAATGGTCTTAATTCACAGAAAGAACAGTGCATTAGTTAGTTTATAAATGAAATAAGTCAAGTAAGCAACGTTTACCAACACATAATATAGAATATATTTAAATGTTTGATATAAACATATTGTGTATAATAAACAGTCTTCTTACATGGACCAAATGGTATCCTGCATTTTTGATTTAAACAAACATTTGACTAATTTCATGTATTTCAAAGTAGATTTTATTTAAAAATAAAGATATAAACATAGTGTACCTCCCCAAAGCTCTTTGCAAAATGAAGCGCACCACCAGTAGTAAAGACGTGTGGAACACCTTTAACAACTACGTTACCGAATAAGATGTTATTGTCATCAACCGACAGGTTAGACACCGAACACTGGCTTCCTTTAATAACAAAATAGATAACCATGTTATGCATATAGTTATAAGGTTACATGATGTTCTGTAAGTTTTGTGCATAATAAGATTTATTGACATCTATTGACTTATTAAATAGCTAATATACTCCTCAAAATAATTTAATTACTACAAAAAAAACAGTCTTTTTAAGTATTTTTTCCATATAAAAAGTTAAGACATTCGTGTCACCTTACAATTGTTTATAATTATAAACAATACAACTACATTGTTATAGACAAATTGTTGGTATCCCTGTGGGTACTAACTGTGCACCTGCTGTCGCAGACTTGTTTTTGTATAGCTCTGAAAGAGATTTGAGGTTGAGTCTTTCACCAGATACTCAGGCAGATGTTTTCGAAGCCATTAACACAGCTCTCGATATCTGGATGATATTTTAAACATTGACAAGCCTTTCTTTTCTACTTTGATAAATAATGTATAACCCAAAATAATTTCAATTAACACAGTTAATGTATCTGATACTCTCGCTTCTTTTCTAGATTTGCATCTCTAATTTAATTTAATTGAATTGAGTTTTAAGGCACACCAACACATGAAAGGTTATATTGTGCCTAACAGGAATGAACATGCCAGGCTCATCCTCCCTTTACATCAAGACAAAATAAGGAAAATGGGCCTAGAGTTGCTGCAAATTCTATTGTAGACACTCCATTTAAGCTGGAGCCACGTTTATTGTTTTATTGCCACTGCTTTAGTGATTTGAGTGAGATGGCAATATAATCTAGGATATATGTACCAATTAAAAGTATAGGTTTTATTCACTAGTTCATAAAATATCCGTAATTGAATATGTGTACAATGAATTACAAGTTGGTAACTCTTAATTTGATGCTCCAGTTTCTGGGTTTGGCCAGGCTGGTTAAAGCCATTTGGATTCTCAAAATATGTAAGATATATGTAGATTTATATCTTGTCATCAGTAGGTTTAGAAACAGTGTACATCTGTAGTAAAATTTGTCTGTTGATGGTAGGATAGCTACTTTAAACTGAAGGGAAATATATTTACACCTGCTGTATTCCGCTTCTGCATTGTATTTATATTAATATCAACCGGGCACCAGTTTACTAGGATTATTAAAACTTATCATGTTATCACACTTGTCCTAAAACACTGATAAAAGATATGATAATCAGAATATGTTTATTAAAACTATTCATTATCATTATGTCATCTCCTAAACTAATTATTAACATATTATTCATCTACATGTGTTCAAGCTGTATATCTACAACTTTTAATTAATTTACTTTGTACTCTCATTAAGATTGCTTCGACACAGGGCAGCAGTAACTTGCGCTCCAAGATTCAGTGGCCGGTAATGACGAATGCAGGCAATCTATGCGACTGTCCTTACAGAGCAAAAAAATATATAAAACAAGAAATATCACTGTAAGTGATAAATGCCCCCGAAGTGTCCTTTGACCTCTAAGTATGACCTCGACCTTGGAGCCATGGACCTGGATTTTGTGCACGACACGTCGTTTGGTGGTGAGCACTTGTGCCAAGTTATTTGAAAATCAGTCCAGGCATGCAAAAGTTATTGACAGGACACGATTTGACCTTTGACCTCTAAATGTGACCTTGACCTTGGGGCCACAGACCTGGATTTTGTGCGCGACACATCGTCTTGTTGTGGTGAGCACTTGTGCCAAGTTATTTGAAAATCCGTCCATGAATGCCAGATGACCGGACACAATTTGACTTTTGACCTCCAAGTGTGACCTTGACCTTAAAGACCTGGGTTTTGCGCGAGACACATTGTCTTGTTATGGTGATCACTTGTGCCAAGTTATTTAAAAATCCCTGCGGGAGTTGTGACGTTACGGTCCGGACACGAAATTGCATACATGTTTTTGACCTATGAACTTCAAGTGTGACCTTGACCTTTGAGGTACGGACCAGGGTTTTGCGCGCGACGCATCGTCTTGTTATGGTGATCACTTGTGCCAAGTTAATCAAAAATCCATGCAGGGGTTTTGAAACTGCAGAATGACGGAATCCGGACAGACAGAATCCGGACAGACAGACAGAAGGACGGTGCGATTATAATATGCCCCCGAATATTTTTCGGGGCATAAAAATAAGACGGCAATTCAATAAAATCATAAATAAGAGGTACTTAACATTTGCCATACAAACTGTGATAAAATGTTAAGATTATGAATGGTTTTCTTTTATTTTTGAAATATGGTTAGACAGGCAATATAAATAGATTAAATCATAAGAAAGATACTTTTAGAAAAGGAATAAATGCTGAAAATCTTAACATGACATAGTGGAAAAACATAATGTCATGTCAGTTATATCGACATGTGCTGTAACTGTTCCGGTGACCTCACTTAAGTGTCTTGTGTTCAAACAAACTTAATATTGTTCATTTTTAGCTCAACTGATCAGAGATCAGCGGAGCTTATGCCGTGGTGCGGTGTCCGTCGTCCGTCCGTCCGTCCGTCCGTCTGTCCGTCTGTCCGTCTGTCTGTCCGTAAACTTTTATTTGTAGCGACTTCACAGCTGAAACTACTGGATGGATATTCATGAAACTTTACAGAAATGTTGCCCATAAAGTCTAGTTGATCCTAGCAAAAATTCATGTTGATGTGAAATCCAAGATGGCCGCCAAAGCTAAAAATAGAGTTTTAAAATACAAGTTTGTAGCGACTTCTTCTTGAAAACTATAAGTGATATTGATATGGGACTTTTTCTAAAATGATCAGCATGACATGATGTTGATCCTAGTCAAAAATCGTTTTGATTCAACGTTAAACATGGCTGCCAGCGGCCATCTTTGTTTACATAGAGTTATATAGTAAAAACTTGTAGCGACTACTTCTCTGAAACTACTTGGCGGATTGTCATGAAACTTTACAGGAATGTTGCTCTTGATGTCTAATTGATCCTAGAAAAATTTCAGGTCGGCCGGAAATTCAAGATGGCCGTCACAGCTAAAAATAGAGTTTTAAAAAATAAGTTTGTAGCGACTACTTCTTGAAAACTATAAGTGATATTGATATGGGACTTTTTCTAAAATGATCAGCATTACATGAAGTTGATCCTAGACAAAAATCGTTTTGATTCAACGTTAAACATGGCTGCCAGCGGCCATCTTTGTTTACATAGAGTTATATAGTAAAAACTTGTAGCGACTACTCCTCTGAAACTACTTGGCGGATTGTCATGAAACTTTACAGGAATGTTGCTCTTGATGTCTAATTGATCCTATCAAAATTTCAGGTCGGCCGGAAATTCAAGATGGCCGTCACAGCTAAAAATAGATTTTTAAAAAATAAGTTTGTAGCGACTACTTCTTGAAAACTATAAGTGATATTGATATGGGACTTTTTCTAAAACGATCAGCATGACATGATGTAGATCCTTGTGGAAAATTATTTTGATTCGACGTTAAACATGGCTGCCAGTGGCCATCTTTGGTTACATAGAGTTATATAGTAAAAACTTGTAGCGACTACTCCTCTGAAACTACTTGACGGATGTTCATGAAACTTCACAGGAATGTTGCTCTTGATGTCTAGTTGATCCTAGAAAAATTTCAGGTCGGCCGGAAATTCAAGATGGCCGCCACAGCTAAAAATAGATTTAAAATAAATAAATTTGTAGCGACTACTTCCCAAAAACAATAAGAGATATTGATATGGGACTTTTTCTAAAATGATCAGTATGACATGATGTTGGTCCTTGTCGAAAATCGTTTTGATTTGACCTTAAACATGGCTGCTTTGTTTACATAGAGTTATATAATGAAAACTTGTAGCGACTACTTCTTTGAAACTTTACAGGAATGTTGCTCTTAATGTCTTATTGATCTTAGCAAAATTTCAGGTCGGCCTGAAATTCAAGATGGCCGCCACGGTTAAAAATAGATTTTCAAAAAACAAGTCTGTAGCGACTACTTCCTGAAATCAAAATCAATCAGTAGAGCTTCAAGGTCATTGACCTCTTGTGTTTATTATATGTCTTAATTTATCATGTGCAATAAAGTGTATAACCTTAATCAATGCAAAATTATAAACAATGTCCACAAGTTTATGGAATGACCCTCGTGTATATCTTAAATGATATAGTATAATGCAAGGTTTTGAAGACATTTCAAAAATGCAAATCGAAGCATTATGGAATAAAAACACAGCACTCAATTTTGATTCTGCTATGAAAACAGCAACATATTCAAAGACATCGAAAACAAAAAGCTATGTTTGACATACCTGTTACATAAAACAACTGATCATTTTTATAATCAAACACTAGCGTATGTAACGTATTGTTCCGTAGCATCTGCAGTGTTGCCCTGTCCCCTGGGTTGTCGAAGTACTCGTGTGCTGTAATTGTCATGTTTTTGTCCACAATGTTTGCTTCTATCACCGTCTGATATTGATCCGGGAGTGTTGGGAGTGTTGGTGCTGCAACAAACAGTATGTTCCTATACCCTGTTTTTCTTTAATGAGTATTATTGTGGGAGGCAGACATTACAGACGAATCCAAGGAGCTGTATTCTTGCCACACCAAGGCCATGTTCACATTATGCACTTCTGGATTATTCAATACTACGGTGTTCTAATATTGCAGCCAAAATATTCTGGCTTTAGTATCCATCAATAAATTTGTTCCATTTTTTAAATGATGTGGAAAAGTATAATTTCTTTAAAATGATTAGAACTATTGTCTATCAATCAATGGTTATACGATGTAAAAGAGGTTATTTTCCAGTATTTTGTCTTGTTATGTGACATACAATGATGATACTATACTGGTGGGCCAGAAGAGTGTGTAATACCTTACCAGGTATGACGAGCCTGTTGTCGGATTACTTACCAGGTATTGATGAGCCTGTCGTCTGATTACTTACTGGGTAGTGACAAGCCCATTGTCTGATTACTTACTGGGTATTGACCAGCCTGTTGTCTGATTACTTACCAGGTATTGATGAGTCCATTGTCTGTTTACTTACCGGGTATTGACCAGCCTGTTGTCTGATGACTTACTAAGTATTGACCAGCCTGTTGTCTTATAACTTACCAGGTATTGATGAGCCTTTTGTCTGATTTCTTAAAGGGTATTGACAAGCCTGTTGACTGATTACTTACCGGGTATTGACGAGCCTGTCATCTTACTGGGTATTGACAAGCCTGTTGTCTGATTACTTACCAGGTATTGACCAGCCCATTGTCTGATTACTTACCAGGTAACCAGCCATTGTCTGATTACTACTAGGTATTGACGAGTCTGTCATCTTACTGGGTATTGACAAGCCTGTTGTCTAATTACTTATCAGGTATTGGCGAGCCCATTGTCTGATTACTTACCAGGTTTGACCAGCCCATTGTCTGATTACTTACCAGGTATTGACCAGCCCATTGTCTGATTACTTAACAGGTATTGGCGAGCCCATTGTCTGATTACTTACCAGGTATTGACCAGCCCATTGTCTGATTACTTACCCAGTATTGGCGAGCACATTGTCTGATTACTTCCCGAGGATTGACAAGCCCATTGTCTGATTAGTTACCAGGTATTGACAAGCCTGTTGTCTGATTACTTACCAGGTATTGACCAGCCTGTTGTCTGATTACTTACCAGGTATTGACCTGCCCATTTTCTGATTACTTACCGGTATTGACAAGCCTGTTGTCTGATTACTTATCGGATATTGATGAGCCTGTTGTCTGATTACTTATCGTGTATCGACAAGTCCATTGTCTGATTACTAACCAGGTATTGATGAGCGCGTTGTCTGATTACTAACTTGGTATTGACAAGTCTGTTGTCCGATTACTTACTTGCCGGGTATTGATGAGTCTGTTGTCTGATTACTTACCAGATATCGATGAGTCTATTGTCTGATTACTTACCGTGTTTTGACCAGATTGTTGTCTGATTACTTACTAGGTATTGACATGCCTGTTGTCTGATTACTTACCGGGTATTGATAAGTTTGTTGTCTGATTACTTACCGGGTATTGAACAGCCTGTTGTCCGATTACTTACCGGATATTGAAGAGTCTGTTGTCTGATTACTTAACAGGTATTGATTTCTTACTGGGTATTGACAAGCCCGTTGTCCAATTACTTACCAGGTACTGATGAGCCCTTTGTCTGATTACTTATCGGGTATTGACAAGCTTGTTGTCCTATTACTTACTGGTTATTGATGAGCCTGTTGTCGGATTACTTACTGTGTATTGACAAGCCCGTTGTCTGATTACTTACCAGTTACTGATGAGCCTGTTGTCTGATTACTTACCGGATATTGATGAGCCTGTTGTCGCGATTACTTACTGTGTATTGACAAGCCCGTTGTCTGATTACTTACCAGTTATTGACAAGCCTGTCATCTTATTACTTACCAGGTATTGATGAGCCTGTTGTCCGATTACTTACCAGGTACTGACGAGTCTGTCATCTGATTACTTACTGGGTATTGATAAGCTTGTTGTCTGATTATTTACTGGGTATTGATGAGCCGGTTGTCTGATTACTTACCGAGTATTGACGAGCCTGTTGTCTGATTACATACCGAGTATTGACGAGCTTGTTGTCTGATTACTTACTGGTTATTGATAAGCCTGTTGTCTGATAATTTACTGGGTATTGACAAGCCTGTTGTCTGTTTACCCACAGAGTATTGAAGAGCCTGTTGTCTGATTACATACCCGTTATTGATGAGCCTATTGTCTGATTACTTACCAGGTATTGACAAGCCTGTTGTCTGATTACTTACCAAGCATTGACCAGCCTGTTGTCTGATTACTTACCGGGCATTGGAGAGCCTGTTGTCTGATTACCGGTTATCTCATTACTGCAGTACATGGAGGCTGATGAACACACGACAACAGAAATGATGAGGAGTGCCGATAGAAGCACATTGCTCTGTAAGTAATAATTAATATAATTTGACAAACACAGTTGTCAGAGATAATCTAGTATTCCAATGGCAAGTTCTTTTGTTGTTTCTGTTATGCGTTCATGTATAACTAAATTTATTATAAATAAACAGCAAAATTATAATGTTTTCTATGCACAGTTTTAGTGCAAGCCTTGACAACATGGTAGACAGAGATCAAATAAACAACACATGTCCACGCATGAGGGTTGTTGGACATTTTTGTGGTTTTAAACAAGAGGCACAAGAGGGCCTGCTGACACTCTACTGGCTAAAATGGCTCTTTAAATATATCAAGGGTTGTCATCATAAAATTCCCATCAGTACTTCTTTTAAAACAATGCAAAAACAAGAAATGTCACAGTAAGTGACAAATGCCCCCGAAGTGACCTGTAAGTGTGACCTTGACCTTGGAGCAATATGAAACCAACAGATATATTTAAACATAATTTAAAAAAAATATATATATTAAAAAAAAACAAAAAAAAATAATTAAAAAAATAATTAAAAAAAAAACAAAAAAATAATAAAAAAAAAAATTTTTTTTTTTTTTTTAATAAATCAAGATAATTAAAAAAAAAATATCACAAAAAAAAATTAAGAAATAAATGAAAAAAATTATTAATAAAAAATAAAAAAAGTTATTTGAAAATCCATCCAGGAATGCCAGAGTTATTGTTTCACACAATTTGACCTTTGACCTATGTGTGACCTTGATCTTGAAGCCACGGACCTGGATTTTGTGTGCGACACATCATGTTGTTGTGGTGAGCACTTGTGCCAAGTTAATTCAAAATCCGTCAAGAAATGCCAGTTATTGACCGGACATGATTTGACCTTTGACCTCTAAGTGTGACCTTGACCTTGGAGCGACGAACCTGGATTTTGTGCGCGAAATGTCGTCTGGTTGTGCTGAGCACTTGTGCCAAGTTATTTGAATATCAGTCCAGGAATGCCAGAGTTACTGACTGGACAATTTGATCTTTATCCTCTAAATTTGACCTTGATCTTGGAGCCATGGACGCAGATTTTGTGCACGACACGTCGTCTTGTTGTGGTGAGCAATTGTGCCAAGTTATTTGAAAATCCGTCCAATATTGTCAGAGTTATTAACCGGACACGAAAACACTTTGTTTTGACCTTTCACCTCTAAGTGTGACCTTGACCTTGGAGCCACGGACCTGAGTTTTGTGCGCGACACGTCATCTAGTTGTGGTGAGCAATTGTGCCAAGTTATTTGAAAATCTGTCTATGAATGTCAGAGTTATTAACTGGACACGAAAGCACTTTGTTTTGACTTTTGACCTATAAGTGTGACCTTGATCCTGGAGCCACAGACCTGGATTTTGTGCGCGACACGTCGTCTTGTTGTGGTGAGCAATTGAGCAAAGTTATTTGAAACTCCATCCATTATTGTTAGAGTTATGAAGCGGACACGATTGTACAGACAAACGGACAACCTTTGACCTCTAAGTGTGACCTTGACCTTGGAGCCACGGACCTGGATTTTGTGCACGACACGTCGTCTTGTTGTGGTGAGCAATTTTGCAAAGTAATTCGAAAATCCGTCTAATATTGTCAGAGTTATGAAGCGGACACGATTGTACCGACGAACGGCTAGGAACAATCACAAACAGACAGACAGTGCGACTACTATATGCCACCCTTCGGGGGCATAAAAACAACACAAAACAACAACACCCACAACAGAAACTTAAACCCTTGACAAATACTAATAGTTTAAACCAGAGGCTCTAGTTCAAATTTGGTATGGTTATTTAGGGACTCGAGTCACAACAATTGTATAAAATAGGTTTTGGCTGCCTGTACAGGGGCCCCAATATGCAGGTGGTCAAAACCCATTTTATATAATTGTTGTGCCTCGAGTCCCTAAATAACTACTAAATTAGAACTAGGAGATGTTTTTAGTAAAAACAGATGTCTCCCCTGCAGGAGAAAGGGCCATAATAAATCATTACCCTGGATCACGATGAAGACATGAGCGACTAGGCTTGGTAATGCTCATCCCTAATAAGTTCCATGGAAATCCAGGCAGCGGATCAGGAGAAGTAGTCGGGACAAAGCTTATGTACCTTTAAAGGACCATAACTCCACCAAAAATCATTCAACTGGAACACACAATGATATTCGCAACCAAGTTTCACTGAAAGCCAAACGGTGGTTGAGGAGTTTGTGTATTTAAATGTTTTAAAGAGCCACAACTCCACCAGATATCATTCAGCTGGAACAAGATAACAATATGCACAACTAGGCTTGGTACTGATCATTCCTGCCAAGTTTCATTGAAATCCAACCAGAGGTTCATGAGAACAATTCTGTACAAAGTTAGTGTATTAAACCCTTTAAAGTGCCATAACTCTACCAAAAATCATTCAACTGGAACAAAGCAATCACATGCACAACTAGGCTTGATACTGATCATCCTTGCCAAGTTTCATTGGAATTCAGCCAGAGGTTCAGCAGCACTAGTCTGGTCCGGACAAATTTTGTGTATTAAAACCTGTGAAGTGCCACAACTCTGCCAAAAATCTTTCAACCAGAACATGGTGATTAAATGCACAATTAGTTTAAACTTATTTATTTTACATCGATTGTAACGAAAGCTCTAGGAACTTATTTGAATCACTCTCGATGTCTTCCTGGGTAGAACCAGTACTAAGCAATGCAGGTAAAGTGTCATGCTCAGGGACACAACGCATATGGCAATGACGGGAATCGAACCCACGACTTTTGGATCATGGGTCCAACGCTCTACCACTAGACCACAGCGTTCGACAATTAGGCTTGGTACTGATCATCCTTGCCAAGTTTCGTTGAAATTTGGCCAGTGGTTCAGCAGAACTAGTCAGGACAAAGTTTGTGTATCAAAACATGTAAAGGGCCATAACTCTGTCAAAAATCTTTCAACCGGAACATGGAGATGATATCGACAACTAGGCTTGATACTGATCATCCCTGCAATGTTTCTCTGAAATCCGCCCAAGGGGTTCAGGAGAACTAGCCCGGACAAAGTTTTGTATAGTAAAATCTTTAATGGGCCATATCTCTGCCAAAAATCATTCAACCGGTCCATGGTGAGGATATGCACAGTTAGGCTTGATACTGATCATCCTTGCCCAGTTTCATTGAAATCCGGCCTATGGTTCAGCAGAACAAGTCCATACAAATTATGTGTATTAAAACCTTTAAAGGGCCATAACTCCATTAAAAATCATTCAAGCGGAACAAGGTGACAATATGCACAACTAGGCTTGGTAATGATCATACCTGCAACATTTTGCTAAAATACGGCAAAATGAAGGCCTTATCATAACAATCCAGCAAAGTTTGGTAAAGATCAGATGAAAAATGAAGATGCTAGATTGTTAACAATATTTTTTATAATTCAAGGGCCATAACTTCAGTGTTACTGGTCCGATCTGGCTGTTTTCCACATTTTATCGAGCTTTCATCAATATCAATAATCTGGCAAAGTGTGGTAAAGACTGGATGAAAAATGAAGGTGCTAGAGTGTTGACATGAAATAGTTATCACATTTTTCAATAAGTCAAGGGCCATAACTTCGGTGTTACTGGTCCAATCTGGCTGGTTTTAGAACTTGATTGAGCTTTTATCAGTGTTAATAATCTGGCAAAGTTTCCTAAAGGTAGGATACAAAATGGATGCGCTAGAGTGTTGATAAGACAAAATATAGCAATTTTTTAGCTCTACTGGCCAAACAGGCGAGCTTATGCGATCACTTTTTGTCCGTCGTCCTGTCTGTTAGCAATTTTATAAAATCGACATCTCCTCCGAAACCGCTTGAAGGATTTTGATGAAACTTCATCACAATGTCACTTGGGAGGGCCCCTCTCAGATTTGTGTTTTTCATGGCCACCAGTCATCCAAGATGGCCACCATGGCTAAAACTAGGTCAAATTTAAGGAAATTTCAAACGACATCTCCGACGAAAACACTTATTCCATTATTGTGAAATACCATAAATATGTTGCTTGGGTTAGCCTCTATCAAGTTTGTGTTTTCGTTATCGTCGAATAATCAAAATGGCCGCCATGGCGACTCAAGAGTTTACAGAGTTATATAGGAAAAGGCTAAAAATGACATATTTTTTGAAACCGCTTGAAGGATTTTGAAGAAACTTCATTACAATGATCCTTAGAATAGTCCCCCTCAGATTTGTGTTTTTCGGGGTCGACAGCCATCCAAGATGGCCACCATGGCTAAAATGAGGTAAAATTTAAAAAAAATTAAAATGACATCTCCTCCGAAACCACTTATTCCATTCTTGTGAAATATCATAAACATGTTTCTTGGGTTGGCCTCTATCAAGTTTGTGTTTTTCGTTATCGTCAAATAATCAAAATGGCCGCCACAGCGACCCAAAGTTTACATAGAGTTATATAGGAAAACGTTAAAAATGACATCTTCTCTGAAACCGCTTGAAGGATTTTGATGAAACTTAAATCACAATGATCTTTGGGATAGTCCTCCTCAGATTTATGTTTTTTGCAGCCGTAAGTCATCCAAAATGGCCACCATGGCTAAAAGTAGGTCAAATTTAAAGAGATTTCAAACGACATCTCCTCCGAAAGCACATAATCCATTCCAGTGAAATATCATATACATGTTCCTTGGGTTGGCCTCTATCAAATTTGTGTTTTTTGTTATCATCGAATAATCAAAACCCAAAGTTTACATCGAGTTATATAGGAAAAGGTTAAAATTGACATCTTCTCTGAAACCTCTTGAAGGTTTTGTTGAAACTTTATCACAATGATCTGTGGATAGTGCGCCTCGGATTTGTTTTTCGCAGCCACCAGTTGTCCAAGATGGCCACCATGGCTAAAACTAAGTAAAATTTAAGGTAATTTCAAACGACATCTCCTCCGAAACCATTTAATCCATTCCAGAGAAATATCATACACATGTTCCTTGGGTTAGCCTCTATCAAATATGTGTTTTTCGTTATCATCGAATAATCAAAATGGTTGCCATGGTGACCCAAGGTTTACATAGAGTTATATAGGAAAAGGTTAAATATAAAATCTTCTCTGAAACCTTTTGAAGGATTTTGTTGAAACTTTATCACAATGGTTGGCGTCTATTAAGTTTGTGTTTTTTGTTTTCTTGCAATAATCAAAATGGCCGCCGTGGCGACCCAAAGTTTATATAGGAAAATGCTAAATACACAGTAGAGCGTCTACAGGCCCTCTTGGGCCTCTTGTTTTAATTCAAGGGCAATAACTCCGGTGTTACTGGTCCGATCTGACTGGTTTTCAAACTCGTCCAATCTTTCTTTGATATTAATAACCTGGAAAAATCAAGCAACAAATAACAGACGACAGACGGAAAACGGACAAAAGACCATAGCATAAGCCTAACCAGTAGAGCTAAAAATCAAGAAACAAATAACAAAGGGGTAAACCAACTTAAACTAGTTTTCTTGTGGAAAAATAGGACTTAACGTGCATTTCAGTGCATAAAAACTAAACAAATAGAAACTAACGTGCATTTCAGTACATCACAAGCAATACATTGATGTTTACATGCAATTAAATGTATCACTACCAACAAACAGAAGTTAACATGCATTTTAGTGCATCACAACGACAAACAGAAATGAAGCTGTATTTCATGCCATCACAACCGATAAACAGAAGTTAGGTTGCATTTTAGTGCATCACAACAACAAACAGAAATGTAGGTGCATTTCAGACCATCACAACTGACAAACAGAAGTTAACATGCATTTCTGTACATTACTACCGATAAACAGAAGTTAACGTACATTTCAGTCCATTACAACTGACAAACAGATGTTAATGTGCATTTCAGTCCATTATAACCGACAGACGTTAATATGAATTTCTGTCCATTATAACCGACAAACAGATGTTAATGTGCTTTTCAGTTCATTACAACCGACAAACAAAAATTAACGTGCATTTCAGTCCATTTCAACCGACAAACAGAAGTTAACATGCATTTCAGTCCATTACAATCGACAAACAGAAGTTAACGTGCATTTCAGTCCATTACAACCGTCAAACAGATGTTAATGTGCATTTCAATCCATTACAAACGACAAACAGATGCTAATGTGCATTTCAGTTCATTACAGCCGACAAACAGAAATTAATGTGCATGTCTGTCCATTTCAACCGACAAACAGAAGTTAACTTCCATTTCTGTCCATTACAACCGACAAACAGAAGTTAACTTGCATTTCAGTCCATTACAACCAACAAACAGAAGTAAACGTGCATTTCTGTCCATTATAACCGACAACCAGAAGTTAACTTGCATTTCAGTCCATTAAGTAACAACCGACAAACAGAAGTTAACTTGCATTTCGGTCCATTACAACCGACAACCAGAAGTTAACTTGCATTTCTGTCCATTACAACTGACAACCAGATGTTAATGTGCATTTCTATCCATTACAACCAACAAACAAGTTAACGTGCATTTCAGTCCATTACAACCAACAAACAGAAGTTAACTTGCATTTCTGTCCATTACCACCGACAGACAGAAGTTAACATGCATTTTAGGCCATTACAACCGACAAACAGATGTTAACATGCATTTCAGGCCATTACAACCAACAAACAGATGTTAATGTGTATTTCAGTCCATTACAACTGACAAACAGAAAAGTTACATGCATTTCAGTCCATGGTACCAGTAAGAAATTGCCACTTAAACTGTATGGTTCCTGGTCATCACAACTGACAAACGGAAGTTAGCATGCACTTCAGGGGATCACAACCGACCAACAGAGTTTGCGTGCATTTCAGTGCATCACAACAACAAACAGAAATGATGGTGAATTTCAGTCGATTACAACAGACAAACAGAAGTTAACATGCATTTCTGTCCATTTCAACCAACAAACAGAAGTTAACGTGCATTTCTGTCCATTACTACCGATAAACAGAAGTTAACGTGCATTTCTGTCCGTTACCACCGACAAACAGATGTCAATGTGCATTTCAGGCCATTACAACCGACAAACAGATGTTAACATGCATTTCAGGCCATTACAACCAACAAACAGAAGTTAACGTGCATTTCTGTCCATTACAACTGACAAACAGATGTTAATGTGCATTTCTGTCCATTACAACCAACAAACAGAAGTTAATGCGTATTTCTGTCCATTCCAACCGACAAACAGATGTTAACATGCATTTCTGTCCATTACAACCGACATACAGAAATTAACATGCATTTCTGTCCATTACAACCAACAAACTGAAGTTAACTTGCATTTCAGTCCATTACAACCGACAAACAGAAGTTAACTTGCATTTCTGTCCATGACAACCGACAACCAGATCTTAATGTGCATTTCAGTCCATTACAACTGACAAACAGAAGTTAACTTGCATTTCTGTCCATTACCACCGACAGACAGAATTTCACGTGTATTTCTGTCCATTACCACAGACAGACAGAAGTTAACATGCATTTTAGGCCATTACAACCGACAAACAGATGTTAACATGCATTTCTGTCCATTACAACCAACAAACAGAAGTTAACGTGCATTTCAGTCCATTACAACTGACAAACAGAAGTTAACTTGCATTTCTGTCCATTACCACCGACAGACAGAAGTTAACGTGTATTTCTGTCCATTACCACCGACAGACAGAAGTTAACATGCATTTTAGGCCATTACAACCGACAAACAGATGTTAACATGCATTTCAGGCCATTACAACCAACAAACAGATGTTAATGTGCATTTCAGTCCATTACAACTGACAAACAGAAAAGTTACATGCATTTCAGTCCATGGTACCAGTAAGAAATTGCCACTTAAACTGTATGGTTCCTGGTCATCACAACTGACAAACGGAAGTTAGCGTGCACTTCAGGGGATCACAACCGACTAACAAAGTTTGCGTGCATTTCAGTGCATCACAACAACAAACAGAAATGATGGTGAATTTCAGTCGATTACAACAGACAAACAGAAGTTAACGTGCATTTCTGTCCATTTCAACCAACAAACAGAAGTTAACGTGCATTTCTGTCCATTACTACCAATAAACAGAAGTTAACGTGCATTTCTGTCTATTACCACCGACAAACAGATGTTAATGTGCATTTCAGGCCATTACAACTGACAAACAGAAGTTAATGTGCATTTCAGGCCATTACAACAGACAAACAGATGTTAACATGCATTTCAGGCCATTACAACAGACAAACAGATGTTAATGTGCATTTCAGGCCATTACAACAGACAAACAGATCCTAACATGCATTTCAGGCCATTACAACCAACAAACAGAAGTTAACGTGCATTTCAGTCCATTACAACTGACAAACAGAAGTTAATGTGCATTTCTGTCCATTACAACCAACAAACAGAAGTTAACGTGTATTTCTGTCCATTACAACGAACAAACAGAAGTTTATGTGCATTTCTGTCCATTACAACTGATAAACAGATGTTAACGTGCATTTCTGTCCATTACTACCGATAAACAGAAGTTAACGTGCATTTCTGTCCATTACCACCGACAAACAGATGTTAATGTGCATTTCAGGCCATTACAACAGACAAACAGATGTTAACAAGCATTTCAGGCCATTACAACAAACAAACAGAAATTAATGTGCATTTCTGTCCATTACAACCAACAAACAGAAGTTAATGTGCATTTCTGTCCATTACAACTGACAAACAGAAGTTAATGTGCATTTCTGTCCATTACAACCAACAAACAGAAGTTAAAGTGTATTTCAGTCCATTACAACGAACAAACAGAAGTTAATGTGCATTTCTGTCCATTACAACCAACAAACAGAAGTTAACGTGTATTTCTGTCCATTACAACGAACAAACAGATGTGAATGTGCATTTCAGTCCATTACAACCAACAAACAGAAGTTAACGTGCATTTCAGTCCATTACAACAAACAGAAGAAAACGTGCATTTCTGTCCATTACCACCGACAGACAGAAGTTAACATGCATTTTAGGCCATTACCACCGACAGACAGATGTTAACATGCATTTCAGGCCATTACAACAAACAGAAGTAAACGTGTATTTCTGTCCATTACCACCGACAGACAGAAGTTAACATGCATTTTAGGCCATTACAACTGACAAACAGAAATTAACATGCATTTCAGTCCATTACAACCAACAAACAGAAGTTAACGTGCATTTCAGTCCATTACAACTGACAAACAGATGTTAACTTGCATTTCTGTCCATTACCACCGACAGACAGAAGTTATTGTGCATTTCAGTCCATTACCACCGACAAACAGATGTTAACATGCATTTCAGTCCATTAAAACCAACAAACAGAAGTTAACTTGCATTTCTGTCCATTACAACCAACAAACAGATGTTAATGTGCATTTCTGTCCATTACAACCGACAAACAGATGTTAACATGCATTTCAGTCCATTAAAACCAACAAACAGAAGTTAACTTGCATTTCTGTCCATTACAACCAACAAACAGATGTTAATGTGCATTTCTGTCCATTACAACCGACAAACAGAAGTTAACATGCATTTCAGTCCATTAAAACCAACAAACAGAAGTTAACTTGCATTTCTGTCCATTACAACCAACAAACAGATGTTAATGTGCATTTCTGTCCATTACAACCGACAAACAGATGTTAACATGCATTTCAGTCCATTAAAACCAACAAACAGAAGTTAACTTGCATTTCTGTCCATTACAACCAACAAACAGATGTTAATGTGCATTTCTGTCCATTACAACCGACAAACAGATGTTAACATGCATTTCTGTCCATTACAACCGACACACAGAAGTTAACTTGCATTTCTGTCCATAACAACCAACAAACAGATGTTAATGTGCATTTCAGTCCATTACAACCGACAAACAGAAGTTAACTTGCATTTCTGTCCATTACAACCAACAAACAGATGTAAATGTGTATTTCAGTCCATTACAACTGACAAACAAAAAAGTTACATGCATTTCAGTCCATGGTACCGGTAAGAAATTGCCACTTAAACTGTATGATGCATTTCAGTGCATCACAACAACAAACAGAAATGATGGTGAATTTCAGTCGATTACAACCGACAAACAGATGTTAACATGCACTTCTGACCATTACTACCGATAAACAGAAGTTAACGTACATTTCTGTCCATTACAACTGACAAACAGAAGTTAACGTGCATTTCTGTCCATTACAATCGACCAACAGAAGTTAACGTGCATTTCAGGCCATTACACCCAACAAACAGATGTAAATGTGCATTTCAGGCCATTACACCCAACAAACAGATGTAAATGTGCATTTCAGTCCATTACACTCAACAAACAGATGTAAATGTGCATTTCAATCCATTACAACCGACAGACAGAAGTTAACGTGCATTTCTGTCCATTACAACCGACAGACAGATGTTAATGTGCATTTCTGTCCATTACAACCAACAAACAGAAGTTAACGTGCATTTCAGGCCATTACAACCGACAAACAGATGTTAATGTGCATTTCAGTCCATTACAATCGATAAACAGATGTTAAAATGCATTTCAGTCCATTACAACCGACAGACAGAAGTTAACGTGCATTTCTGTCCATTACAACCGACAGACAGATGTTAACGTGCATTTCTGTCCATTACAACCAACAAACAGAAGGGAACGTGCATTTCAGGCCATTACAACCGACAAACAGATGTTAATGTGCATTTCAGTCCATTACAATCGATAAACAGATGTTAAAATGCATTTCAGTCCATTACAACCGACAAACAGAAAAGTTAACGTGCATTTCAGTCAATGTCCCAGTAAGAAATTGTCACTTGAACTGTATAACTCCTGGCCAAAATAGATATGGCGTGACATCGTCGCCATCCAATACATGTAGTGACAAAATGCATTTTATTTATTTTTTCAGAAAAAGAACACCGTTTACTGTGAATTATCGTTTAATATATCACGGTTTGGAGTTCAATTGTACTTCGGGCTCGTGAAATTATTGTTTACAACTGAACGACAAACCATGATATATTATAGATAATTCACCGTAAACGATGTTCTATTTCTATTCTAATACCCCTAAAATGTGAAAATAATGCACACATCTGAAATCTTCCGCATTGCTTTGCTTGCTCTCCTAACGTTGCATACGTTACAATGCAGAATGCGGAATGCGGAATGCTTATTCTCCTAACGTTGCAAAAATTACAGTGATATATCGTTCAATATAACGAGATATTTTAAACTAGGCTATATAGTACGGGTGTTTTAGAATATAAAATAAAAATACAACAAAACAAAAAATCAAAATGGAGCAATAGGTAGTCAGATGAATGGTGGTTTCACGTAATACCACATCCAATGTCATTTTGTGACAGCGACCTCAGAGGGAGCTTGAAATGTGACAAATTATTCTAAGAATAAAAACCATGACTACTGTAGTATATTTGCAATAAGTTTGAAATGTTTAAGGGTAGAATGAGACACTGTAATAGTTTAGTACATAAGATATGTCTATGACAGTATATATCTTACCTTCATTTTGTTAGGAGCTTTGACTATCAGATCTTTAAAAAAATAGAGTAAAACAACACATTAGTGAAAACAAAAGTCCATATTATGAATACGTTAGTATAACAATGATGGACTTTTAACCTTGATGGTGGATATATGACAAGCAGATGACTATCTAATCTGTATGGGTGTCCCAACAATGTTTGTACGACTGTGTGTTTGGATGGTTATCTTAAACACCCTCCGATTAGGATGATTACAGCAGGGATTATATAGTACATGAACATAACTTATGAAAAAGATACATGTCACTATTTGTTATGCCACTATTTGTTATATTCACTCTAAACATGAATATATAGTACACGTACATAACTTATGAATATTACAAGTACAGATGACTAGTTTTTAAGTGTTCCCCAGGAAACACAGCA
>JAWPHD010018977.1:0-37644 GCA_037043455.1 Cyrtodaria siliqua
TGGAACCCAAATTGTGATGGCCCATAAAATGTGCAATAAAGACAGATCTAGGTTCGCATGTAAGCATGTATATATCTATAATTTTGGTTTGAGATTTCTTATAGCATTATGCATCTTATTCATACTTCACCCATACTGTGGCATGGGCTCCCTCCTCCCCCCAACCCCGCCCCCACTCCCACCCCCTCCACATTTTTTTGTGTGCATATTTCTGTGTTGTTTTAGTCAATTTTTACACATATGTTGCCCCCTCCCAACCCACTCCCACCTCTAACCCCCGCTCCCCTCCCCCCCCCCCCCCCCCCCCCCCCCCCCCCCCCCTCCTACCCCATCTTGAAACATTATTTTTTTATTTTTTTTACATATTTCTGTTTTGCTTTTGTCAATTCTTAAACATGTTGCCCTCCACTCCCCACCACTCCCAACCGCCCCCCTCCCCAACCCCCCGCCCCCGCCTAGAATATATATTTTTTTTTTTACATATTTCTGTGTTGTTTTCGTCAATTCTTACACATATATGTTGCCCTCTCTCCCCACCCCCCCCCCCCCACCCCCGCCTCTCACTCCCCACAACACCCAGTTGAAACTATGTTTTTTTTTACATATTTCTGTTTTGTTTAGTCAATTCTTACACATATATGTTGCCCCCTCCCCCCAACCCACTACCGCCTCTCTGTGTTGTTTTTGTCAATTCTTACACATAGCTATCTATCTTTTGGTTCTATAATGTATAATTACATAATTATAGCATAAATGTTTCCTACCTCGCCATTGTTGCATAGGCTGAAGACCTTGCACGAGTCTGGGTCTGACACTTTTTTACAGTCGAAACATTCGAAGCCGGCTGTGAATAGAACGATGGAATACAAGTGTATCAGACTTGGAAAAAAACAAGTCAAAATATCAAAAACGTAATAATTATGACGTATAATGGCATATCTAGTGGCATATTCCCGTGAAAGCCTCTTTTTTTTACATGGCAGCTATTAAAAAAAAAGAAAACTATGATCTTGTCAAAGTCGGGATCGTTATCTGGCTATCTGTGGCAGAACTGTGCCACCATAATAACCAAAACGTTAACATTATATTTAAAGGGACCCCTACCCCCACGCACACATCCCCCCACACACCCACCCACACACACACGCATGCACACACACCCCCACACACACACACCCAGACACACACCCACACCCAGGAAAATCTAGATTTTCAAAAATGTTCCAATTAATTTTAAAGATGTCTTTATCAATCTAAATACTACGTGACAGCACCGTGTAATTTTAATTCGTTGTATACATTGAATGTTATCGGATTTAACACTTAACCCGCTACATATATATATAATGGATTGTTCTTTCTTTGAAATAAGACCATTCCATTTATGTGACAAAGGGGTGTTCTAGGGAAAATGACTGATCAGCAGCCAGACATTGTAAACCCTGATCAGCCTGTGAGTACTGATCTAGGTTTACAATGGACGCAAAGGCTATTATAGTCGTGCTTAGCATGTTAAAATGCTCAAAATAACCCTGGTGCGTAACCTTTTATACCATACATTTCTGTGCAAAATGAATGTTACTTGTAAATAAGTAGTCATTTTAGGCTCATTCGTTATGTTTTGATCCTTTAGACTAGAAATTAGTAGTATTTGTCAAATGTAAGTATGACACCTAGACCCAAGCGAAAAGCCTGGTGCACCCCTTTAAGCAGAATGAGAAATCACGCATGAAATAATTAAACAAAAGACTAACAACAGTTTTAATAAAAACAAGTTAAATAAGACTTCTCGAAAAGTGTTTTAAATTTATGCAATATACGTGAAATATGTAATATTTATAGCATAATTTTTCGAGTATATGCGATTTATACTGCTTCTCGAGGGCAGCAGGCCCAAGAGTGCAGTATAAATCGCATACAAGAAAAATATGCTATAAAGGTGTTTTACCATAGCCACACCCACATATTTGTGTATTCTCAACTAATATGCTCCTCACAACGAAATTCACTTCATGCGATGGGGGAACCGTACCAACAAAACAAAAGTATGTACGTACTCACCTCCAAACACTAAACGGATGACGACGAAGAACGCTGAAGAATAGAAACACGAGAATCAAAATTCAAGACAAAGCAATCAATAATTTCGAGTTGGAGTTGATGTGTGTGTGTTGTTCAGCAAATATTCATGTCATGTGTGTTGGTTGTATAAATGCAACAGTTACTGATGTGTCTAATTTATATCTTTAAATATATTCCATGTATTTCAATAGAAGCGCTACTCGTCGGGGGCCACTTTCCGTCACTTATGTAAACATAAACTAATTTTTCAGACAAATCTATGTATCCTGACAATTTTTGCTCTATTTTCTATTAGGTTACCTCTTCCTGGAAATTTGATACCAAAGAATTTTGTTTTATATAAATTATCGAAGTGGCACGTGACCTGTTTATAAATAGACTAAAACTGTGAAATCATTTTATTTACAAGCCCAGTTTCCGTCATGTATTTTATTGAGTGATAGATTCAACTAGGTCAAGATACAGTAAACTTTTATGAATTAGAAACTTGTTTGCAAGTCTATTCAACAATTTCATTGTAAAAATGGTATGTTTGCATTGTTCCATCAGTCACCTCGATCGTTATAACAATGCGCCTGGAATCGTCAATGTAAAACACTTTTACACTGTAAAGATGGGTAACTCTATGTAAATCAAACAGATACAGGTTGTACGAGTTGCTGCTCTTTGGTGAACCTAAATAATCACGGTCTATTTAACTGCGTCCACTGAAGAGTGATAAAATTATGACGTCATTACGGTGTTATTTTTTTAATAGTTTAGTATGCGGCAGTATGCGCGCGCATCCCCAACGCCACATAAGGAAGTAAATACATTTTTCGGAGAAATCCCTTTCGTTTTTGTACCCCTTATTTACTTTTTGGTTGTTTTTCCTGTTTCCAATCTTCAGTTATAAACATCTGACAATAAGTGACATCGCGTAAGTAATTTGCAGTGTAAAAACGTTTTTTAAATGAGAATGACGGAAACTGGGCTTGGACGGAAACTGGCCTCTGACGAGTATAGACCTAAAATCACCAATAAAAAGCACCAATGAAAGTTGCTTTTACCATCTGGCTTTTAAGACGTTCGCATTTGTTTATAACTGGGTTTTATCATGATCATCTGATAAAATGTACTGTGCGGAAGACATGCAAGTTATCGGGACTGACGAAATAACTTCACACCCGTGACATATATCTGTATTTTCAGAATAGGAAATAAACTCTATTCTATTTTGTTGCGAAGCTTAAAAAGAATAGTAATTCGAGCCTTCGTCAGTATTTTTATATTTGATTTGGTGTTGTTATTTTTTACCGCGCTCTATCATCCCTGAACGTTTCGAGCCGATCCGAGCCGTTTGAAAATGTTGCTTGACTGCCGTCCGGCGTTTCAATGAAAAAGATCGTTGACAAGGTTTCAGAGCAGATCAGCGAAGGTTCCGAGTAACCAATGGCCTAATAACAGTAAGAAACTGAAGACTTACCGATGACCTCCCGAAGTCTTACCAATGGCCTGGCCTCAGTAACAACCGAAGTCTTACTCAGTAACAACCAAAGTCTTACCAATGGTCTGGTCTGGTCACAGTATCAACTAAAGACTTACCAATGGCCTGGTCACAGTAACCACTGAAGGCTTACCAAAGACCTGGTCACAGTAACAACTGAAGTCTTACCAATGGCCTTGTCTCAGTAACACGTGACGGTTTACCAATGGCCTGGACACACTAACAACTGAAGTTTTACCAATGGCCTGGTCTCAGTAACAACTGAAGGCTTACCAATGGATTGGTCACAGTAACAACAGAAGTCTTATCAATGCCCTGGTTTCGTTAACAAATGAAGTTTTGAAAATGACCTGGTCGCAGTAACGATTGAAAACTTAACAATGACCTGGTCACAGTAACAACTGAAGTCTTACTAATGGCCTGGTCTCAATAACAACTGGTCTTACCAATAGTCTGGTCACAGTGACAACTGAAGAATTACCAGTGGCCTGGACACAGTAACAACTGCAGTCTCACCAATGGCATAGTCTCAGTAAAAACTGAAATCTTACCAATGGCCTGGTCTCAGTAACAACGGAATGTTTACCAATGGCCGGGTCACAGTAACAACTGAAGGCTTACCAATGACCTGGCCACAGTAACAACTGAAGTTTTATCAATGGCATGATCACAGTAACAACTGAAGGCTTACTAACGACCTGGTCTAGTAACAACTGAAGGCTTACCAATGGCTTGGTCACAGTAACAACTGAAGGTTTAGGAATGGCATGGACACAGTAACAACTGAAGTCTTACATATTTACAACTGAGATCTTACCAATGGCCTGGTCTCAGTAAAACTGAAGACTTACCAATGGCCCGACCACAGTAACAACGAAATACTTTACCAATGGCCTGGTCTCAGAAACAACGGACATCTTAGCAATGACATTGACACAGTAACGACTGAAGGTTAACCAATGGCCTGGACACAATAACAATTGAAGTCCTACCAATGGCTTGGTCACAGCAACAACTGAAGTCTTACCAATGGCCTGGACACAACAACAATTGAAGTCCTACCAATGGCTTCGTCAGAGCAACAACTGAAGTCTTACCAATGGATTGGTCACAGCAACAACTGAAGTCTTACCAATGACCTGGTCTCAGTTACAACTGGTATTACCAATGACCTGTTCACAGTAACAACTAATGTCTTATAAATGACCTGGTCACAGTAACAACTGAAGTCTTACCAATGGCATGGTCTCATTAACAACAGTTACTGAAGTCATCAATGACCTGGTCACAGTAACAACTGAAGGTTTACCAATGGCCTGGTCACAGTAAAAACAGAAGTCTTACCAATGCCCTGACCACAGTAACAACTGAAGTCTTACCAAATGGCCTAGTCAAAGTAAGCAACTGTAGGCTTACCAATGACCTGAACACAGTAAAGACCTGAACACAGTAACAACTGAATGCATAGTTACTGGACAGAGTAATAACGGAAGTCTTACCAATGACCTGGTCATAGTAATAATGGCCTGGTCATAGCAATAACGGAAGTCTTACCAATGTCCTGCACATAGTAATAACAGATGTCTTACCAATGGCCTGAACATAGTAATTACGGAAGTCTTACCAATGGCCTGGACATAGTAATTACGGAAGTCTTACCAATGGCCTGGTTATAGTAAAAATTGAAATATTACCAAATGAACAGGTCACTGTAAACAACTACAGGCTTACCAATGGCCTGGTCACAGTAACAACTGAAGACTTACCAATGGCCTGGTCTCATTAACAACTGAAGTCTTACCAACGGCTTGGTCACAGTAACAACTGAAGTCTTACCAATGGCCTGGTGTAAGTAACAAATGAATGCTTAGCAATGGCCCGGCCACAGTAACAATGAACTACTTCACCAATCGCCTGGTCTCAGTAACAACGGACATCTTACCAATGGCATTGACACAGCAGTAACAACTGAAGGCTTACCAATGGCCTGGGCACAATAACAACTGAAATCTTACCAATGGTCTGGGCACAATAACAACTGAAGTCATACCAATGGCATGGACACAATAACAACTGAAGTTTTACCAATAGCCTATCACAGTAACAACTGAAGTCTTACCAATGACCTGGTCACAGTAACAACTGAAGTCTTACCAATGGCATGGTCACAGTAACAACTGAAGGTTTACCAATGGTCTGGTCACAGTAAAATCAGAAGTCTTACCAATGCCCTGGCCACAGTAACAACCGAAGTTTTACCAAATGGCCTGGTCACAGTAAGAAATTGAAGGCTTACCAATGAGTTGAACACAGTAATGACCTGAACACAGTAACAACTGAATGCTTACCAATGACCTGTTTATAGTTCATAGTAACAACTGAAGCCTTACCAATGACATGGTCACAGTAACGACTGAATGCTTACCACATGGTCGGGACACAGTAAGCAACTGAAGGATTACTAATCGTCTGGTCTCAGTAACAACTGAAGACTTATCAATGGCCTGGTCACTGTAAGCAACTAAAGGTTTACCAATGGCCTGGTCACAGTAACAACTGAAGGTATACCAATGGCCCGGTCACAGTAACAACTGAAGTCTTACCAATGGCCCGGTCACTTAACAATTGAAGTCTTACAAATGACCTGGTCAGAGTAACAACTGAAATTTTACCAATGGCCTGGTCACTGTAAGCAACTAAAGGTTAACCAATGACCTGGTCACAGTAACAGCTGAAGGCTTACTAATGACCTGGCCACAGTAACAATTGAAGGTTTATCAATGGCCTGATCTCAGTAACAACTGAAGGTTTACCAATAGCCTGGTCACAGTAACAACTGAAGGCTTACCAATGGCATGGACACAGTAACAACTGAAGTTTTACCAATGGACTGATCTCAGTAACAACTGAAGGCTTATCATTGGCCTGTTCACAGTAACAGCTGAAAGCTTTCCAATAGCCTGGTCACAGTAACAACTGAAGGCTTACCAATAGCCTGGTCTCATTAACAATTGGTCTAACCAATGGCTTGGTCATAGTAACAATTGAAGTCATACCAATGACCTGGTCTCAGTAACAACTGAAGTCTTACCAATTGCCTGGTCACAGCAACAGCTGAAAGATTACCAATGGCATGGACACAATAACAACTGAAATCTTACCAACGGTCTGGTCTTATTTACAACTGAATTGTCTTACCAATGACCTAGTCGCATTAACAACCGAAGTTATTACCAATGGCTTGGTCTCAGTAACAACTGAAGACTTACCAATGGCCTGGTCATAGTAATAACGAAAGGCTTACCAATGGCCTGGTCTCGGTAAAAAATGAAGATTTACCAATGACCAGGTCTCAGTAAAAGCTGAAGACTTACCAATGGCCGGTCACAGTAACAACGAAGGCTTACCAATGACCTGGTCGCAGTAACAACAGAAGTCTTACCAATGGCCTGGTGACAGTAAAACGGAAGTCTTACCAATGGCCTGGTGACAGTAAAACGGAAGGCTTACCAATGGCCTGGTCGCAGTAACAACGGACGTCTTACCAATGGCCTGGTGACAGTAAAACGGAAGGCTTACCAATTGCCTGGTCGCAGTAACAGCTAAAGGTTTACCAATGGCATGGACACAGTAACAACTGAAATCTTACCAACGGTCTGGTCTTATTTACAACTGAATTCTTACCAATGGCCTGGTTACAGTAGCAGCAGAAGTCTTAACAGTGGCCTGGACGCAATAACAACTGTAGTCTTACAAATGGCCTGGTCAGTCACAGTAACAACTGAATGCTTACCAATGGCATGGATACAGTAACAACTGAAGGCTTATCAATGACCTGGACGCAATAACAACTGAATCTTACCAATGACCTGGTCACAGTAATCAACTGAAGGATTACCAATAACCTGGACACAGTAACAACTGAACGCTTACCTGTGATCTGGTCACAGTAACAACTGAAGTCTTACCAATGGCCTGGTCTATGTAACAACTGCAGTCTTACCAAATGGCCTTTTCACAGTAAGCAACTGAAAGCTTACCAATGACCTGGACACAGTAACAACTGAAGGCTTGTCAATGGCCTGGCCACAGAACAACTGAAGGCTTACCAATGACCTGGTCACAGTAAAAACTGAAGTCTTACCAATGGCATTGTCTCAGTAACAATTGAAGGTTTACCAATGGCCTGGACACAGTAACAACTGAAGTATTACCAATGACTTGGTCATAGTAATAACTGATGTCTTACCAATGACCTAGTTGCATTAACAACCGAAGTTATTACCAATGGCTTGGTCTCAGTAACAACTGAAGACTTACCAATGGCCTGGGCATTGTAATAACGAAAGGCTTACCAATGGCCTGGTCTCGGTAACAACTGAAGATTTACCAATGGCCAGGTCTCAGTAAAAGCTGAAGACTTACCAATGGCCGGTCACAGTAACAACGAAGGCTTACCAATGACCTGGTCGCAGTAACAACGGAAGTCTTACCAATGGCCTGGTGACAGTAACAATTGAAGGCTTATCATTGGCCTGTTCACAGTAATCAACTGAAGGATTAACAATAACCTGGACTCAGTAACAACTGAAGGCTTACCTGTGATCTGATCACAGAAACAACTGAAGTCTTACCAATGGCCTGGTCTATGTAACAACCGCAGTCTTACCAAATGGCCTTTTCACAGTAAGCAACTGAAAGCTTACCAATGACCTGGACACAGTAACAACTGAAGGCTTGTCAATGGCCTGGTCACAGAACAAATGAAGGCTTACCAATGACCTGGTCACAGTAAAAAGTAAAGTTTTACCAATGGCATTGTCTCAGTAACAATTGAAGGTTTACCAATGGCCTGGACACAGTAACAACTGAAGTGTTACCAATTGCATTGTCTTAGTAACAATTGAATGTTTACAAATGGCCTGGACACAGTAACAACTGAAGTATTACCAATGACCTGGTCATAGTAATAACTGATGTCTTACCAATGACCTAGTCGCATTAACAACCGAAGTTGTTACCAATGGCTTGGTCTCAGTAACAACTGAAGACTTACCAATGGCCTGGTCATAGTAATAACGAAAGGCTTACCAATGGCCTGGTCTCGGTAACAACTGAAGATTTACCAATGGCCAGGTCTCAGTAAAAGCTGAAGACTTACCAATGGCCGGTGACAGTAACAACGAAGGCTTACCAATGACCTGGTCGCAGTAACAACGGAAGTCTTACCAATGACCTGGTGACAGTAAAACGGAAGGCTTACCAATGGCCTGGTCGCAGTAACAACGGACGTCTTACCAATGGCCTGGTGACAGTAAAACGGAATGCTTACCAATGACCTGGTCGCAGTAACAACGGAGAAGTTTTACCAATGGCCTGATGACAGTAAAACGGAAGGCTTACCAATGACCTGGTCACAGTAATCAGCTGAAGGATTAACAATAACCTGGACTCAGTAACAACTGAAGGCTTACCTGTGATCTGATCACAGTAACAACTGAAATCTTACCAATGGCCTGGTCTATGTAACAACCGCAGTCTTACCAAATGGCCTTTTCACAGTAAGCAACTGAAAGCTTACCAATGACACAGTAACAACTGAAGGCTTGTCAATGGCCTGGTCACAGAACAATTGAAGGCTTACCAATGACCTGGTCACAGTAAAAACTAAAGTCTTACCAATGGCATTGTCTCAGTAACAATTGAATGTTTACCAACGGCCTGGACACAGTAACAACTGAAGTATTACCAATGACCTAGTGATAGTAAAACGGAAGGCTTACCTTATCCGTATGGAATGTACAGCAAGAAATTTTAGAAAACTTACTGAATATAAGATTTAACATTCCTCTAAGCGCCATTTTTCTTCCTATCGTGCGAAAGATAAGCATTGACATAAATAAAATTGATATACATTAATATAACAAGTACCAGATCAGAGTAGGTCGTATGATAAGCATTTTAATTGTAGTATGCGTTAACAGAATCGTGTCGAAATAGAATAATGAATGTCTAAAAACTGCAACGGGTTTTCTGCACTGAATGACGCGTAAACAGACCTACCTTTTACTGCCCACCATTTTTTTCTTCAACGAAATTTTATAAAATATGTTTACCAGCCAAGATCATAAGTTCTTTATATGATCTATATACTTATGCCCGTATTAGAAATCAGCATTTCAGACACTCCTTACAAAATGCGTAGCACGTATAACAAGAGAATCGAATGGCACTCAATCGCTCACCTCCTGGTCTTTGTTTAATGTAAACACTTGCAACAGTAACAAACGTGGGTCATATGAAAGGGGTCTGATAAGCTCAGAGAAGGCGATGTTTTTAACAATTGTCTAATACCCTAGTATCCCCATTCAAACAAACTTGGTAGAAAACCATAAACTTATAGTACATGCAAAATATAAAACCTCTAGCTCTTCTAGTTTCAGAGATGTTTTAAAGATTTTCCAATAATTTTAAAACGTTATGTAGAACTATATATGATCCCGGGGTTGGGTCCAAATTTTTGTTTGATGTTTGTTTGAATAATGTTTTACGTCATTTTCAACACTTTTATATGACGGTCGATTTTTTTGTGGTGGAGGCAGACCATCCTCTTTTTCTGGGTAGAACCAGTACTGAACACCTCCCGCAACCCTTAAGAATCGACACTTCCTCACTTACAAGTCGAGCTCCCAGTGGGATTCGAACCCGCAGCGGTGAGAGGCGAATGTTTACAACGCAACGTCGTTAACCTTTCGGCCACGGAGACGCTTAAATTTGACCCCAATGTTACCATGTGAACAAACTTGGTAGCGGACCAATAGCGTATGCTACATACAACATATGAGAGCTCTATGTCGTGTAGTTTCAGAGTCGATGTTTTATATGACTATGTAGAGTATTCTGGCTGTTGTTAGCGGGATAGCTACTTTAAACAGCTAAGACTAGCTATTTGCTATTGGAGATTAAATCAGGATTTTTTCTGAAAATCAATGCTCGAGGTTTAGAAAGAAAGAATAGAACAGCATTTTACAAATGTTCAAGTTGATATTTATTTAGTTTGTATGTTGTCTCCATTTTATATGCGATTAGTAATGAGATTACATGCATCATGAAAAGCATTATGAATGTTAAAGGGACACACGGCATTTTGTAAAAACTCGCGGCGTCCCATCGTGCAATCATTAATATTAATTATAAGAATAGTATAAAGCAAATTGTTTTTGCATATTATTACCTGTTGGTTATATTGCACCATTAATATATTCAAACATATGGTAGAATAACAAGAATCAATGATTCAAGTCGAAATGACACTGGATTAATACAGGGAGACGCTTATTGCAATGCTTGATTGTCGTGTGTCCCTTTAAAGCAATGTGATTTCACCAAAGTCATCGAGTGTTAGAATCCTACCAACGATGTGATGTTTTTCATAAAAAATTATTGTTTTAAGATACATATATATATATATATATTTATAAAAGTATGTAAACTCAGAAAAAGACACATAAACGTTTATACAACTGTAACGTTGTCAGTAGAATATTAAAGTCACGCATGAATCGTTATTTAGTTCTTCCGAACTTTTAATGTTAACAAGAAGCGACAACATAAGCCAAATTATACTAAAATTAACATTTTCCTAAATATTAACCGTCAGCATGTTTTAAAAACTGTATAGTTTGAGCGCATTTAGTAAATTGTCATGTTGTATACGTTGTTCCGAATGCATTTCTTAACTACGTGATTCGTCTTCAACCCACATTTAACGAATAGTTTCGTGATGTGCATGCTTTGTTTTCATTTAAGAAACAACAAACTTGGTTAATTAACGCCAATTGTCAGTCATTTTTCCATTTAGCCAATCAAACAATCCGATACATCCGACAAACAATAGCACATGCAACTGTATTATAATAAAATATATTGTCAGTATATTCCGATATCCACAATAGGACGATTATGATAAAATATATAGTCAATATATTCCGATATCAACAATAGGGCGAAGATATCTAAGTACTTGCGTTATGTTAAACATTGAATTAAACGTCATACAACACGTGTTGTTGGCAGATCATGATGATCTCTCTTCATGTCATCACAAGTCTGGACAGTACTCAAATCTGAATTCAAATAATACGATCGTAATAAACCAACATACTGACACACGGGCACTCAAACAATATGTATTAGTTGATATTTATTATAAAAAAATAATTACTGATAATGAATTTTATAAATACAGATGTATTTCCTACACAGTTAAGATAATTTAATATGAGCCTGCTGAGCAGATTATGGTGAACCATACTATCTCTTTAACTTCTCTGCTCTTATGAAGGATTCCAAAATTCTGCGCAAAGTAAGAATTCATATACTGTCCGGTGATTCATAATTTCGCATGATAGTTCTGGAATTGCGCAATGACCAATAGACCTTAAACGATTAGCATCCGTGACACAACATGAAGCTGAAAGGCCAAGTTTTAAATAACGCCCACATACGTCACGAGACAATAACCATCGGAGTTTTCACATTCCTTGTAAATTCGGTCTGCGTTTTAAACCGTTCCCGCATCCATGTGTGAAGAGGTTCTGTACGAGGTCGCGCGGCGGTAGTCGGTCGCGAAAGTCGTCCGACACTTGTTGACAGGTCCCTATGAGACATAACAGCCCACGTGCCGGGCCAGTGTCGTGGAATTTCCGGATATTCGAACCTAAAGTATGGGTTTGCTTTAAATTCGTCCAGTCTTTTTCTGGATGCCGTCTCGTAGATTTTCCTGTCACGTGACCAAAGCACGGACTTCCTTGCACTGGATACAGTTGGCCTTGTTATGGAGTTGTCGTAGTTACCAACATGCACGCTGGAGAGATCGGCGGACCCAAAGACACTGTTACGAATTGCGTCTTCCGAGCGAGATTCGTAAAGTTCCTCGTCCATATTTTGTATGGATTGCTGAAATTAAATTGTAAAACAATAGTCAATATCTTCCACACATGTAAAGTAGCTAGTCAGATTTTACAAAGTTTCTAAACCTGACGATGCGTCGAATTAAGAGTTACCGACTAATTTTACACATATTCAATCACTGGTATTTTAAGAACCTCGGAATAAACCTATATTTTTAATCGGCACATATGCATTTTTATATGACTTAAACACCCGGGCCGGTATTCATAAAGCAGCTTAAGTGGAAAATATTACTTTAATAAGCCAAAATTTAAGACTTTTTACATATGTTTAAATATCCTTATTAAAGGGACACACGGCAATCTTGATTTTTTAAAAACTCACGGCGTCCCGTTAGTTTTTCTCGTAACTTGCATTCGTTCAATCATTAATATTAATTGTTTGAATAGTTTAAAGCAAATTGTTTTTACACATTATTGACTTTTGATAATATTGCACTAATAATATATTTAAAAAATGTGTAGAATAATGAATGTAATAGAATTCTCAATTTTTTATTTAATTATATGCAAGCAGTTTTAAAGTCAAAATGATACAGGATTAATAAATCGAGCTTGCCATGTGTCCCTTTAACCTGTCAGGGCTCTACAAACCATATATTTTAAGATAAATATGTAGCTACAGTAGAAATCTGACATGAATATGGACCCTGGATAGAGTCCTGATAAACGGTTTTGTAGTGCAATTGTGCCGTTATTTGGCGGGTTAGTTTATAAAGCTAATCGATTCCGTCAATATAAATTTGTAAAAGTTTTTTTTTTTTTCAAATCAAATACAAAACAACATGAACATGTAACAGAGTTCCTTTCCTTTAAATGAAAATGACTTGGACTGTTGCAGTAAAGTCTACCATTGTTTGGTCAAACAATGAGTCTTGAAGTTTCTATAGTGAATACTGGGTACTGAACGCATTACGTGGTTCCCGTCTTAATTCCATTAGGCGATTGGAAAGCTTATATTAGCAGGATATTATAGCGGATATTTCGACAATAAAACACGATTAAAAACATTTTTTACTGGAAAAAAATGCGATAACCTGTTTTAAATTTACAATGTGCAAACTTTTAAAGCCGAAATTGAGGTTTTATTTCATACCCCAGCCGACCCATACCCCAGCCGACCCCGTTTTCGCTTCTTGGTGAAGTGGTTGGATGAAAGTTAATACGCGGACCACGTAATGATGTGTAAAAAGTGTTTACATTGTTAAATAAAAACAAAAGATAAAATGACTAATTATGCACACACATAAAAAACAACAACATAAAACGATACCTTCTAACAAATATAGTAACTAATCCTCTCCTTAACATTTGATAATTCAACGTCTTATTTTGCTATCTCCCTCTATAATTTTTCAGATTTAATCAACTTGAAAAATAAAGCTATCGTAATAGGTAGATATTAAGCAAGATTAGCAATAGTAGTAGCGTAGTATATTAGCAAAGATTAAATCTACTGAATTAAGACTATATCGGCTATTTATAAGATGTCTAGGTATGTCAAAACACGTATCAGGTTAAATTATGTCGTGAATTAAAACAAAGATTCGTTTTAATTATGAGTATTAATTTCCTAAAATATAGGGATTTTAACATTTTATTTATGTCGATGTTCTTTTCACGTGAGAATCGCAAGCCTGCTCCCACGGCGGTTCTCTGGTTTCTTCCATTAAAGACTCTGCAGATATTTGACTTAATTGGCAGCCATTTGCAATACTCTTTGTTTCAGAGTCCAGCGTTTAGTCTAGATGTCTGTCCGAATATATAGCACGCAACATTCTTAATTACATATGTATTCTGAAAACTGGGTGTGATCATTATAAACAAGCTGTTTTTATGACAAGGAATGGTTAGCTATTGTGTGGGGAATTCAGAAGTTTCAGTAGTTGCTACAACTAGTATTTAATTGTCAAACAAAATATCGGATCGGTCACTATTTCAACTGTTGATTTGGTGATCCTCCATCTACAGTCATACGGAATGACACGTTGCTGGCGACAATACAATACCAGAGCCGATGTGTCACCATATATCAGCTGTAAGATCACAGGTTTATAGCGATCCAATGGTCGCTAGTTCGATCCCTATTGGGGATCAATTTAAATGTTTTCCAACTCGCCTGTTATTTAACCGAAACCAAGCGCAACACATTTGTTCACGCACAGTACACTCTCTCTATAGGTCATCTACCACTATTGCATTTCCAATAGGCCTCCATTATAGCCTTTTGGCCTACAACACCTATTCCTATATAAGAACGGATGATAAAACCTAACTTTTTTAAAGAACTATCTTAAAGACACTCAAAAATGAAATTGGGGGTTTGTGATGCTTTCAGCCTCTAATATTTCACTGAAGGTGGGCACCCCAGTCAAGAAATTTTACTTTTTACAAATTTACTCTCGGTACAATTGTATCCATACAAATGCAAACTTCAGTCAAAATATCCTAAATCAACATGTTTTATGATGGAAATATAATATTTTGATGTTTTATGGGGATTTGTTATGATTTCGGTAATTTAATCCAATCAGAATCTGCCTTACAATCTGACTATATGCCCTAATAGACCCTATACTTTTTTCAACCAATCAGAGCCCCAAATCAATAGTGGTATCTGACCTAAAACGAACCTCAAATGGGCGGTGCGAAGTGACTAGAAACTATAATGTACACTCGTATACTGTTCTCACCGTTTGTGGACTCTCGCTATGGGGTTTCGATTTTAAAGCAAGTTCAATCATATTACGACCGTGTCTACTTTAGCAGTGAACTCAATTCTCAACTGTATGGTGCTGCCACGCTGGAATACCACGCCGTTGACACATGACATGATAACACACCCAGTCACATTATACCGACACCGGGACGACCAGTTCTAGAATTACCCTTTATACGCTGAACGTCAATCAAGGGAGCTCCTAGTACCATTTTTATGAAGTCTTTGGTATGAACCTGCCTGGGATTGAACCCACGACCTCATGTAAGGCGGACGCTCTACCACTAGGTCACGCCTAGAAGTTACACGCACATATACTTCTTCTTCTTCTAGTTGAGTGTAGTATCTCACAATGAGTATTTTCACACTTGGGTAAAATCCAGTCATCAACTTAACGTATATATACTTAAAGGAAAAAGAAACGCATAATGGGTATTTCCGCTATGTATTGGTACAGGGCGACATCAGGCCTGTCCTTTCAGAAAAAAGGTTTAAACAGCACCGAACACACTAATGGTTACCCCTTTAAAGTTTCATTATCGACAGAATGTGCATTTGGCTCAAGCAGGTGAGCAAACTTAGGCTTTAAATGTTGCAACCTCTTAACATTAAACACAATTACTGAAATGGCTTGACTTTTCCAAGCGAAACTTTAACATTTATGAATTTCGTGTAACAAAGTATACTTTGATTAAAAGGTCTACTACATGATAGAGTTGTCCTTTTTGTAATTAGTTGTAGCCCCTTTTTGTACAAAACATCTGTAATATTACGTGGAATTAGGTGTGTATAATAGTGTAGTATAGGCAATCTTTTGATTATGCGTTTCTTTTTCCTTTCAGCATACATTGCTCCTGTACAGTTGAGTGAGGTTAACAACATCGCTGTAGGTTTACAGTAGTTGGTGGTTTCCCAGCCCATGTCTGAATGAGTCCAGGGAGCTTATGCAGACCAGGTCAGCAGGAAGCATGTTCCAAAGTCGGATATTACTTGGGGAAAATGAAGCCTGGTAGCTCTGTGTGAGGGTTTGCGGCTGCAGAAAGCGGCTATTGTGGCCTCTGGTAGTGGTTCCAGCTGGAATGAGGTATGGGGTTGATGGAATGTCGATGAGCTGGTGTACTATTCTGTAAAGTAAGACGACCTTTGCTTTGGCTCTATGTTCCTGGAGGGTCTCCCACTTGAGGTTCTGCAGGAGATATGTGACGCTCTGGTACCTGTCGTAAGAGTTAGTGACGAACCGTGCTGCGCGCCTCTGTATTCTCTCGAGCTTGAAGACTGGTTTGTGTTGGAGGGTCCCATATTTCTGAGGCATACTCAAGAGTGGGCCTGACATATGTGTTGTAGCATTGGGGTTTGGCTTCCGAGGAACATTTGCTTATGTTGCGCTGTAGAAAGCCTAGCGTGGAGTTTGCTTTCTTATATACCGCGGGACTATACTCGTAATTTCACACACATATAATACGACCCCACAACACATACCTCAACGGTCATCACACGGGTGGAGGAATTATAATCACATACAGTAGTTTAAACACAGTTTGTGCACATGGATTATCACTTGGTAGTGTGACAGGGACTATACTTCTTATAATTACACACACATATGATACGATACAGCTCTGATAATGATGCAGTCAATACACATACCTCAAAAGACATCAGTGCTGTGGGAAATACACTCAATTAGAGGAGAAAAACACCTAATTGGAGACAATCCTTGATGTCCATAACTTTTTCAGAAGTTTTAGAAGGAGATCAGCATCACCACAGCTCCTGAAGGATTCCTTGATTATATCTGCGCCCAGTTTCACAACAATCATAGCTTCATCCGTAACATCGCATTGCGCATACTGGCTATCATGAATGCACCGTGGGTTTCCTCCAAATAACCGATGTTCTATATGGCAACTGTTCTTTTTCTTCCTCAGATTCAACTGTTTGAAGTTACAGTCAGTGTAGTATACGTGCTGGAAGAGAAACAATACGTAAACTAAATTATTGAAAAATAGCTATGTACATTGCTGATGAATTCGTAGAGAAGCTGACAGGAATTGAATTGAATGTTGTTTAACGGCTCATCAACACAGTATATGTTATTTAGAGCCGCCCCATAGAGAGAGGAAGGATATATAGGAATCTCGGAACCGTGCCCTACCCTTATTATCGAATAGATTCTTATGGTTCTTTAACATGCTCGGAGGATAGACCGATACACGGGACCACCCGGTTTACATCCCCATCCGACGGACGAGGCTAAAGGAAAATGTCTTGCCCAAGAACACACCGACGAAACTTAGTGGCACCACGGAGGATTGAACCCGGGGCCTCCGGTTACAAATCCGCCGCGCTACCGACTGCGCTACGCCAGGAAAAATACGAGGCGAAGGTGGGACTACTTTTTTCACCCTTTCGTCTCTTAGTCAAAAACATTGATTTTACGATCAGTGTGGGCCCATATCAACGTGCACTTTATGAGCAGGCTGATCAGGGTTACATTGTTCGCCACTCAGTAAGACTGTTTTGCATACCGAGATTCAATTAAAATGTTAGCAGACGACAATTAATTTTTGCGACGAACGTGTTAATGATTTAAAACAAGCAAACACTGAATATCCGAAACGCGCAAAAAAGCATGGAATTAAAATAATGAAAGAACAGACAATAACAGCGGACACAAAGAACTGGAGGAATTCAGTGTTCGTTTAAAACATACACACTAACCTGGTAGCTGAACCATAGGACTGGAATGCTCATACAATATCAGTTCGCGTGTCTGGATTAAAACTCAGATCGATATCAGGATTATTGATCTTTTTAATCCCAGATTATTGGATAAGCGTTAGACGTTAAATGTAATACCTTTGAATGCGACATATGACCCAAGTGACATCTTAGATTGAAATGTTAGTATCTGGTTTAGGCCTAAGGTCAATAAATTGCAATCAGCGTCTTGGCTAACCAAGCACTGGAAATGTATCAAAAGTATATATGAGAGTTCCTACACATTAGCATTATACTTGAGTAACAATCGAATGTTGCATCATGGGAGCGCTTATATACCAGCCCTGTATTGTTTAAATCGAATGTTATGCCACGTGATTCCTTATCTACTAGCTGTAAATAATCGAATAAATATTATACCACGGGAGACCCTATAGACCGGCCTTATATTGTTTTAATCGAATGTTATACCACGGTAGTTCCTATATACTGGCATTAGGTGGTTATTAATCGAATGTTATACCACGGTAGTTCCTATATACTGGCATTAGGTGGTTATTAATCGAATGTTATACCACGGAAGTTCCTATATACTGGCATTAGGTGGTTATTAATCGAATGTTATAGCACGGTAGTTCCTATATTATGGCATTAGGTGGTTATTAATCAGATGTTATACAACGGGAGTTCCTATATTTTGGCATTAGGTGGTAGTTAATAGAATGTTATACCATGGTAGTTCCTATACACTGGAATTAGGTGGTAATTAATCGAATATTATATCACGGGAGTTCCTATATTCTGGCATTAGGTGATGAGTAATCGAATGTTATACCACGGTAGTTCCTATATACTGGCATTAGGTGGTGGTTAATCGACTGTTATACCAAGGTAGTTCCTATATACTGGCATTAGGTGGCGATTAATCGAATGTTATACCACGGGAGATCCTATATTCTGGTATCAGGTAGTGATTAATTGAATGTTATACCACGGTAGTTCCTAAATCCTGGCATTATACCACGGTAGGTCCTATATACTGGCATTAGGTGGTGGTTAATCGAATGTTATACCACGGGAGTTCCTATATACTGGCATTAGGTGGTGATTAATCGAATGTTATACCACGGTAGTTCCTATATATACTGGCATTAGGTGGTGGTTAATCGAATATTATACCAGGTAGTTCCTATATACTGGCATTAGGTGGTGACTAATCGAATGTTATACCACGGGAGTTTCTATATACTGACTTTAGGTGGTGATTAATTTAATCCACGGGAGTTCCTATATTCTGACATTAGGTGGTGATTAATCTAATACTATATCACGGTAGTTCCTATATTCTGCCATTAGATGGTGGTTAATCGAATGTTATACCACGGTAGTTTCTATATACTGGCATTTGGTGGTGATTACTCGAATGGTATACCACGGTAGTTCCTATATACTGGCATTAGGTGGTGATTAATTGAATGTTATACCTTGGAGTTCCTATATTCTGCCATTTGGTGGCGATTAATTTAATGCTATACCACGGTAGTTCCTATATACAGGCATTAGGTGGTGATTAATGTAATGGTATACCACGGGAGTTCCTATATTATGACATTAGGTGGTGATTAATATAATATTATATCACGGGAGTTCTTATATTCTGATATTAGGTGGTGAGTAATCGAATATTATATCACGGGAGTTCCTATATTCTGACATTAGGTTGTGAGTAATCGAATGGTATACCACAGAAGTTCCTACATACCAGCTTTAAGTGTAATTAATCGAATGTTATACCATGGGAGTTTCTATGTGCTAATAATGACTAATTCCAGACCAAGTACAGCTGTACTAACGACGTTTTAGCCTGGTTGTGATATGCAAGTTGACCGTCAAAGGATGGCGCATTTTACGTATTTGTTATTAAGCTAAAAAATAACCAGTGATTTAAGAAGTATTACGTCTCTGAAATAACCATGCTTGAAAGAGTTTAGGAAAAAGGGGTTGGTGTAAACAGCGAAAAGAATATTTTCTCTTTAGTGAAACCTATTATAAGTATGTCACTAAACAGCTTAAGACATAAGTATACCAAACAAATTCCTTTTCGTTCCCTAATAAACTGCATTTCTTCCTTAATTTCATCTTAGATTGCATAACTGTGTTTAATAAAGAACATTGATATGTAAAATGTTCGTTAATTAATCAAATATATTATAATTATGACAATAAACAGCTTAAGACAAGATTCCTTTTCGCTGTTTAAACCAACCGAGAAAAAGCCGACTATATGAATGTGTGTTTAAAAATCGAGAGCAAGCGCAAAAACAGACTACTTGAAAAACAACAACATGCATTTTAGTCAAGTTAAAACCCACCCAGGGAAGGGCCATAACTTATGTTGTAAGAACTTTTGGTACGACCCATTTCTATATTTGGCAATACAATATATTTGAACCAAACCAGTTAAAATCCAGTTTGTCAAACAAACAAAAATTGGATCGCAAACGATTTTCACTAGTTTCTAATGAAATGATCATTATAATGATAATTGAATTGAACTGAATTTTTAAGGCGCACCAGCACATGAAAGGTTATATGACGCCTAACAGGAATGAACATGCCAGGCTCATCTTCCATGTACATCGAGATAAAATATGGAGAACCGGCCTAGAACCTTCTTACCCTGAACGGTGTTGCTGCAAATTATATTGTAAACACTCCATTTACGCTGGAGCCACGTTGTAATTTTCCTGCCACTGCTCTAGTGATATGAGCGAGATGGCACCTGAATGAGCTTTAATAAGCATGAACAAAAAATGATAAAATGAACATGAATTTGCGAGGGGGGATTCTACCCCTCTGCCTTCCCCTCCAACGGGATCTGCAGTGGCCCTATTCTTTGCCCCGTAACCAAAAGATAAAAAAAAAAATATATATATACTGAGCAAAAATAAAAAGTACCCTTTTTTCTTTCCCTTATTATATAGACAGCAAAACAGGAAATAATAAATGATGTATATAAAATAATTAAATCGACCACCACCAATAGTCTAAACAAAAGATTGTTTTTGAAAAGTTCAGTACACAAGGGAGTTATCACCTTTTTCTTAAACCATGCATTTTTGATAAACACGCATAAAATCTACAAACATTACCTCAATTAATCCAAGACAATATTCTGTATACGTTGAAAAACAAACAAGAAACACCGATTGTGTAGTAAGCAGCTTTTGATTATCAAAAATCATCAAATTACCTCCTTTAAGGTTTCCATTACATCCATAAAAGAGTATTGCTTGGTAAAATTTGAAACTGTTTAAAGGAATATTTAGTTCTCAGTGAAGAGTGCTTTTAAAAAAGCATCAAACATTGTTTGATTAAAGCGCTGTTCAAGCTGTCCTACGCCCTCAAAAACTACCAGCAAAAAAAGCGGGTATTTTTTTTCTTGGTAAGTATATATGTTTTCACATTGATTAGCCTACATTTCTATCTTTTAATCCGGTATGTATGTTTTTAACACATGATAAGCCCGAATGCAAATAGGCGAGTTTATCTATTAGAAAACAAAATTGTAATATTTTACACTTCTGTCATTCCCAAAGCTGCTAGAATTTTCAAAAATGTGTGATTACAAAAATAAATATCTCCTTCAGTTAAGTCCGTGGCTTGATAAAGAATTTTATTAACAAAGCATGTGTTAATAGGTTATTATAACGTGTAGCAGCCGAGCAAAGCACACCGCGAAAAACAACACATTTCCGTTACTGTACAAAAACAATTAGTAAGGGGCTTCCAAGCTTGGCGAACAATTTCACAATTTAAGATAGCATTGTTAATTCGAAACATAATTTGTATCTGCATAAAGAAGTGTTAATTATACAAATGTTGACCATTCATTTTGCGGAAGTGGTGCTTTGACATAGGTGTTGCTAATTTGACAGGGAAGCATTGGATCTTTTAATTGGGTGATGGCATAATAATTAGCCCGTGTATGTGTATACATAACAACTTCGGAACTGTTTCTATTAGTATGCATAGAGTTTCAACCTCAACGGACATAAATTACACGTTAAATTTGTGAAATACTCAGGTGTGTGTTATTACCTAGTTATTACTTAACATTCAGTGAACATCGAACCAGGACGTGTTTTACTATATAAGGTGTTTTTTTGTTTACGGACACACACCCAGAAAATGAGTTCATCTGTCACGTGCAGCGGGGCCGAGCGCGTTATAAAAACTCATTTACTAAAAGAGCAGGAACGGAAACTCGTCAAATCTTGCGAACAGATCATTCTTCTGAACGATCGGATACGGAACCTAACGAAGAAATACGAAGCGGCGAAGCTCGATGAATATCGGAGTTTTCGGTACAACATCCGGGTTCGGCTCGCTGTTGTCGAGGGTGTCCGAAACGTCTACTATGAATACGCACGTGATATGGCAGAAGACATCGCAGACCTTCGTCGGGATCTCTACAACCAGAACGTTGAGATCGTCTCCGACGACGGCACGGATGACGACCTTCCGGACTTGGAGGACATCGATGATTCTTGAAGATGTCGTCTGCACGTGCACGTCGTTTCATGTCTACACGTGCACATCGTAACAGACCCGAATGAAACAGGAACCCTACTGGATGTTTCAGGGAATTCTCAAAGAACTTTTAGAACACACTGGTTGTGTTTAGCAATTTCTACAAAGGCCGTGTTGATGGAGGGGCAACGGAATATTTTTGAGAATTACCATGGTGGAAGCTACATGCTTTGCAAACGGCTAAAGTATGCATAACTAGACAAAGGAATTGAATTGGGGTTTTACGGCGCACAAACACAAGAAAGGTTATAAAGGAACTTTTTGTATTACATATATAGATTATTTACCTCAATAACGTGCAATAGGAGTAGCGGGCAGTTAAAAGCTAGATCAAATGTGAACGATGACGGTTACACAGTGCTACAGGATTCAGTTGTGTTCAAAAACATTCATCTTATTTGAAAATTTAATGTTATCCATTCACAACAATATATGTAAGAGTTAGCAGTAGCTAATGGCTACTAAATCATCAGAAATTATCTTTACAAAGTAGGGTGTTGTTACATTTTCACAGTTTTGTAGTGAAGTTTTACTGCTTCTTTCCAAACCTTGTCAATATGTTTTAAACCATAACGGATATTTGTATAACAGTTCTTATTCAACTGCATAAAATGGATCCAGTTACAATTCACTTAAAATGAGACGTATTTCAACCAAACTGTAAATTGTTATTATTCCTTGTGTTGTTCCCATATGCACTATTTCAACCAGCATATAGATCTACATGTGCCCATTTATTAAACAAGTTTGCAACAGTTCTATCATTTTTTCCGAGGTTAATAAATTAGCACGAATGTGAGATTCTATTTATCACAAGTCACTGAAAGCAGAAGCGTGCTTTGCAGCATGGGTGCTTGCTGACATTTCCTTTGTATTTGCGCAGTTGTAAATAATGTAGTGAAAATAACACCTGTCGGAATGACTGGGTGAACTCTTAACAGTTATCGGAAGTTAAGAGTATGGCAAACAGATCAAATGGACATGCTACAAAACAAATGGAGTATAGTCTCGTCTCGTTGGTTGCTTTATAAACACCTCGATGTTTAAATCAACCAACTTGTGCGTTTATACTTCTAGGTCATGTGATACATTTACAATTCATTATGTTTTACAAAATTTAACTATTTTGTTATTGTACATTTTTCCTTGTTTGGTATTCAAATAAAAATCGGAACGGTAATTTTTTTATGTTTTTATTTTCATATCATATACTTTCTTTAAGTTTGTAATAAAGTAACTCTCAGCTCACATACGCTTTATAAATATACAAATAATTCCCACATATGACACCTTGCAACCTGCCAATTACGACAAAATCATAATGTGCAACATCTGTATCAAACAAATGTAAAATTTATATTGGAAAATCATAGTGTTAACATTGATATTCAAACAGCATTAGAACTATGTGTTAAATACATTAATCAACAGAAACATAAATATACATCTGCCACTGAGTGATAAACTGAGGTGATTACAAAGATACAAGAATATACAGTTATGGGTCGACCAAGATGAAATATGTCAATAAACGTCACCAAATATATTTTAAAGGGACACGCAGCAACGTTCCCTTTAGTTTTTCTACAGATCTTGCATTTCTGCAATCATTAACTATTAATTATTAGGACTAGTTAAAAGCAAATTGTTTTGTGTGCATAAAACGTTTTGATTTTATTACACTAATAATATAGTTAAACCCATGGAAGAATAACCTAGATAAATTGAAAACTTTAAATTTTTATTAAGCAGTTAGTCAAACTGATACGGCTGCTTGACACAAACTTCAGATTGCTGCACGAGACGTGAAAATACAAACTTTTGCCAGTGGATTTAAATGGGACCCCAAGTGTACTCTGATCTCCATCATTACCAATGTGTAATTGAATTGAATTGGGGTTTAAGGCCCACCAACACATGAAAAGGTTATATGGCGCCTAACAGGCATGAACATTCCATGTACACAGAGATAAAATATGGAAAATGGGCCTAGAACCTTCTCACCCTGAACTGCAGAGTTGCTGCAAATTCTATATCGTAGAAACTCCATTTACGCTGGAGCCACGTTTATTGTTTTTCTGCCACCGCTCTTTTGATGCGAGTGAGATAGCACCTGAAACAATGCAGGGATCATGATAAAGACCTTTAATGAACATGAACATGAATTTGGGGGAATTCTACCCCCTCTGCCTACCCCTCCAAAGGGATCTGCAGTGGCCCTATTCTTTGCCCCGTGACCCACACGGGGCTACCAATGTGTAAATTGGAATTCAACTGGGGACCAGTTTAATCATACCAGTTATGTTAATAGTTTAATTGGGTCGTATTTATTTACAATATCAGGGTCAACTTAACAAGTACACACCAGAATAAACAGACAAATGAAGTGCACAAATGATGCAAACATACATGTATGCTGATAAATGAATTACATTATGGGGGAATTGGGAGTTTTACTCCCCGTTAACACATCACATTACGTTATATTGGGACTGCAACTCGGAGGTTATAAATGCAGTGCTAAATATGGCGCACAAGTAATGCACACATGTATGGGGGTGATGCTGTTAGACAAGCACGCTACAAGACTAGTTTGGTGAAGATTGTTAAAATAATAAGACTTTGTGCTTACTAATGCACATCAAATTCACAGTTCAAACATATATAGGTTAATATTGCAATTGAGATGGCAGATATCCTCTGAATAATACAAAAAAAAAAAGGGGGTGGGGGGAGGGGAGCCACTAGTTCCAGTTACAACAATCGGAACATATTGGTTGGGGAGCTACTGGTTCCAACATCAACAATCATATATCAATATTGGGTGGGAGATTCCGGTCGAATAAAGGAGTCACTGAAATGCAGACCCCGTGTCACTCAGCTCATACGAGTGCCATTTCAGTCAGCTTGAATCCTTTTTTTTTTGAAATGATTGCAAGAAGTTTACTTAGACATTGATACAGACAGTCCTGGTTGTACTGCCTTCACAGGTAACTCAGCTAGAATCGAATAAGTTTTTATGGCGCAAAACTAAACAGATGATGTAAACAGAAATAAACATTGAATTGATGTTTTTTAACAGCTCATCAACACAGTATAGGTTATATAGAGCCACCCCAGAGAGAGAGGGGAAGGATACATAGGAATGCGGGAACCGTGCCCTACTCTTATTATCAAACAGATTCCTATGGTTCTTTAACGTGATCGGACGATAGACAAATAAACATTGAAGACCCAATCTCCATTCAAACATTGAAGACCCAATCTCCATTCACATTACAATGATGTCTGGACGTAGAACTATTACACTTGTATTTCTATTGTAAACACTCATCTCAAGTCACCTGTTGCAACACACAGGATGGCATATCATGGCACCGTCCCTGGTTATACACAAGGAACAGGATATAGATATGATGTCATATTATACAAGTAATATCCAAATTTAATTTGAAGTGCTGGATATCATAAATAGTCTTATAGCCTTAATAGCAAAAGCTTTATATGAAATATGATGTATAAACAAGAGGTCAATGATCTTGAAGCTCTACTGATAGATTTTGATAGCCAGATCAGCTATGGGAACGCCTGTGAAGTTTTATGGAAATAAGACCAACACTTTCAGAGAAGTTGTCCTCACAAGTTTTTCCTATATATCACTCCATGGCCATAACAAAGATGGCCACTGGTTTTTGAGAAGTAGTTGCCACAATCTATTTATCATATAACTCACATATAGACTTTAACTGCATATCGCCTGTCGCGTTAACACGCGAAACCGACATAAACCGTGGGAATTGGATCATGGTCATTATCGATTTTTGTTGACAGTGCATACCAAGCTTATTTGCATACTTATATAACTAGTGGTATATCGAAAATATAGAATGGTGTTATTCCACTCCCACACCGTAAGTTATGATTAATCAATTTACAACATCAACCTTAGTATATCCTATATGCTGCTCAACAGTAATTTCTCCAAATCACCATTCTGTAACATAAATGGAATGATCATATTCATAAATATAGCAAGTGTGTGACCAGGTCACGTTATGCAATTTCTCCTGAGAATTAGGTTACAATCTCACCAGTACAAGTAGACCTACTCATGTCTGTGGTTATAATTGGAAAATCAGAATCAAAATAAAATTCAATCCTATCATTTTTCAGAGAGACAAAAATACAAAGACATAATCCTTACACCACTATAAATGTATAATGGACCGTCTTTGAATTTGGACCAGTCCATTTATAGTACAAAGGGATGTTTTGGTCAAATGACTGATGAGCACCCACTGTAAACCCAGATCAGCCTGCAAGATGTGCCAGTCACTTAGGTAAAGGTTCAATATCACTTACGATTTTTGAGAAGTAGTCGCCACAGTCACATTTTTTAAATCTATTTTTAGCAGTGGCGGCCGTCTTGAATTTCCTACCAACCGGAATTTTTGTTAGGATCAACTAGACATCAAGAGCAACATTCCTGTCAAGTTTCATGAAATTGCATGAAGTAGTTTCAGGAGTAGTCGCCACAAATTTTTCCTATATAAATCTATTTAAACAAAGATGGTTGCTGGCGGCCATGTTCAACATCCAATCAAAAAGAAATTTGGTTTGGGCCAATTACATGTTGTGCCAGTCATTTTGGTAAAGGTTCCAACCTAACAACAGCCTAACAACACATCCCCAGAGAAAGGGGAAGGATACATATGCATCCAGAAACCAGTCCCTCCTCTTACTATTGAATACATGGGACCACCCAATATGCTTTTAAAGCAGAATAAAAACAGTTGAAAGTATTCAAAAGCCTTCTGACTTTGGGTACACAATCCAACTAATAGAATAGAATTAAATCGACAATGGCAAATAAGTAGTTGCAGTACCTCATGTGCGGACCATTGTTCTATGTTGTGTTCCATGAACACTGTGCTCATAGGGCCAAATGGTGTATTTATAGTACAGGTATTTGTATGTAAACATCGGACTAAAAAGGTCCCATAACTCTCTCCCAGACAGCAAGTTTCAAATAAGTTCTATTAATGCTTGTGGACTTCAGGTGATTAAATGCAGAGCTGTAGGTAAGCCGAGTTTTTGAGTATTTTACTCACACTTTTTTTTTTACAAACCCCCAGTTTTTTAAAATTGTGAGTATCACTACTCATCAGCTTACTACAAAAACTCATAACTTTTAAAAATTATGAGAATAATTATTTGTATACTCGGTAAAAAAAGTTTTGGACCAGGGTATATAAAGTCATATAAAAATAAAACTAGTGGACAAAATTTAAGTATCTTTTTTTAGTAACCAAGGTCTACCCTACCCGGTTAATTTGGTACCATAAACATTAAATTCCAAACAAGATTTGATTTTAAAAAAATATCGCGAACACACAAAGCGTCTGTAAAAAATGTTGCAAAGTCCATACAAAGTAACAGTTACGGACACATTCGAGTAACCAATAAAAATATTTTTTTCGCAAACTTTCATTGTAAACGATAATTGTTGTTGATTGTTGATCTATTGTGAATTATCAACTGAGATAATAAGAGTTATGGTCTTAATCAGAATAGATGTTTCTTTTAAAATGTATTATTGAATTAATTGACATCCTTTTTGAAAGCATGAACTATTTAAAAAATAATAGTTTACTCTGAATTTCTTTTACTCCATCGTTTTGAATCTGATGAGTAAATACTCACTGCAGTCAAAAATTATCTACAGCTTTGTAAATGTTTATTTGGCAATAATATTATCCACTAATACTCGACAAAACAGTCTCATCTCTGTTAAGGTTGAAAATAATAAATATTGACTTCTATTACATATCTGTTGAAAAGTATTTCAACTCCGGGCTTGAAATCACCAAATTAAAATTACCAGCCTTTTAATATGTTTATACTAAATTATAGAAGGGCACACCCTGTCCAAGGCTTGGACTGGTGAATATAAATACTCCTGTATGCTTTCTGATACTTGAAAAAGTTGAACACCAAATCAACAATCATAATTCACTGTCTTAGAGCCCCTATATTGATGGTTCTACAACCCCGAACTATACAAATGTATAACAGTTACTTTGACATTATAATCATTATTTTCTTCATTATTTTGTTATTTATCCGAACAAACATTCATCTAGAAAGCGGACAAAAACCCCAAATCTAATCAAATTGAGCATTAATACAACCAAAATGACCAAAAACCTGAATGACATTTTTTGATAATAACTGATGTTTTTTACAGTTGTATTGAATTGGGGTTTTACGGCACACCAACACAAGAAAGGTTATATGGCATCAAACAGGGATGAACATGCCAGGCTCATCCTCCATTAACATCTAGATAAAATATGGAGAATGGGCCAAGAACCTTCTAACCTGCAGAACTGCAGAGTTGCTGCAAATTCTATTGTAGACACTCCATTTACGATGCAGCCACGTTTCCATATTTGCATATGCGGTGTCATGAAGAAGACCTTGAATGAGCAAGAAAAAATATGACAAAATGAACATGAAGTGGGGTCCTACCCTCTGCCTCTAGCAGGATTTGCAGTGGTTGTATTCTACCCCGGCAACCACACGGGGAACCTTTTTTTCAAACTTTTAAGTAACAACATAATCAAACGGATGCAACTACCATAATTATGTAAATATTTGCATTCAATTATGAACATGATGTATGACCAAATACTGAACCAACAAAATGAACTATATAAAAATCCTATGGGCTGATTTCAATGTCAGAATATAAACAATACAGAAAATATAAAACTGAAATGATGGAATTAATTCTTTATTTACATGTATTTGTAAATATTTGCTTTTGACAATGTTTCTGGGTTTTGTTTCAAACAGAAATTAGATGCAATGCGTCCATGGTATTTAATATAAAACCCCAAAGAACAGGGTTTTGTTTCAAATAGAAATTAGATGCAATGCTTCTATGGTATTTAATATAAAACCCCAAAGAACATTGTCAAAAGCAATTTTTCACAAATATAAGAATCATATGATAGGATTATCATGAATATATGAAGTTTACATAACTGAAAGGGAGTATATACCGTTTTTATTGTCTTTTTCTTTGACATTTTTTAAACAAACACACAACATAAAGGGTGATAGAATGACTTCATGCATGACTATTTTACAAGGATAATGAGATGAATTGAATTGGGGTTTTAAGGCGCACCAACACATGAAAAGGTTATATGGCGCCTAACAGGCATGAACAAGCCAGGCTCATCTTCCATGTACATAGAGATAAAATATGGAAAATGGGCCGAGAACCGTCTCACCCTGAACTGCAAATTCTATCGTAGAAACTCCATTTACGCTAGAGCCACGTTATTGTTTTTCTGCCACTGCTCTTTTGAGCAAGATGGCACCTGAAACAATGCAGGGATCATGATGAAGACCTTTATTAAATGAACATGAACAAAAATGATAAAATGAACATGAATTTGGGGAGATTCTACCCCTCTGCCTACCCCTCCCAAGGGATCTGCAGTGACCCTATTCTTTGCCCCGTGACTAAAAGGGGGCCCCCCGGGAACCACACGGGGCCATGATAATGAGATGAACTAGAGATGTCATAATGATATGGGTTCCAACCGGTAGCTGTTCACGGACAACCCGTCTGAAGGTGTGATATTGGCTCCAGCCGGTAGCATGGGCTCCAGCCGGTAGCTGTTCACGGACAGTCTGAAGCTTTGTAACCAATGAATCGTCGTGCATAATACTTGACCATAAAAATACTAGACACTTGTTCAATAAATAATACATGTTTTTTTCGTTAAGTTTTCTATAAGTTTTTCACTAGTCCGTCACAGGTGTTAACACAACTTCTCAAATGCGTATGGAGATCTGAATACGCCCAGGCGGTATATATAATATAGATATTACAGGTAACTACACATCCATCTTACACAAACTATGGTTCATCCAATAACACACGCATAATCTACATAACTATAATTGTATAATAACTTAATCAACGCCGTCTGTAGCAGTAATATTTACACCATGGACCGCTATAATGGAATACAAGGCAAACTGTATTTCTGTCCACTTTCATTAAATTCATACCATCAAAATTAACTTTTCACACACCCTGCTGGCTTCTCCACCAACCTGTGACATTTAAATGCGGATATTCCAATATTTTACAAAAATAAATCCCAGAACTTTCTTAATCTTCTTCAAAAAGTTTGCTTTCAACTCTTTACATGTCGTTTTCTATCCCTGATTGCTAGACCACTCCCCCCAGCAACTAACCTTTATGACACTTTCCTCTTCTAAAAGCACTTTTACCAAATAATTTACTCAAAATATTAACAAAATGGTCAAATATGTGAGCGAGACAAGAGTTTATAAATACTGTACAGAACATGAGAACAGATGTAATATGTACAAAATCAATGTATACACCCAAGGCTTTGTTTATAAGCTCTGTTTAACAAACAATATCTCAGCTGTCCGAATGTTGCACAGCAATTCAATCACATCTTCATTCGCAACACTCATTACATTTCTTTTGTCTCGGTATAGTTCACGCACATTTTCTTTCCTCTTTCCGTTTTTTAAAAACGGAACAATTTGTTTTAGATACTCTGTCTCATAAAGCCTTCAATTTCAGACGTCTACTTCAGGTTCACACAGATGCACGACCTCCAAGGCCACCACACCATGTATAGCTTCCTGGTTCAGCCTACACAAGTTCTACAATAATCATCTCATCAAAACTCAGTTGAAGTTCAGTCGATGATTTTTTCTTACTTTCTGTAACATCACTAAATCGGCTTGCCTTCTGTTGCAAGTCACAGCTATGTTAGTCATCACTAAGTATTACCAAGATAAATAGTGACAAGTGACGTATATTTTAAGGTAAGAACTTCACATTCAAACAGTATGACTTCAGTATTAGAACATCCTTTGCAACTCCTTTCTCAACATTCCTCCTGCAGATATAACTTTTTGTCATTATTTTCTGGGCTAAGTTGTATCATTAAAGTTTTGATGCTGCAATGACCACATAGATGCAGGTTTAATGCCGCCCCTGGCGACTCCCGCATCACTTCCTTCCTGTATCACAATGCGTCCTCGAACTGGGCCATAAGCGCACTTTGCTCATTCATATCTATCTGGTTGGTCATCTGTAAAATGAAATTCATCTTTTAAATGCGATACAGTTCTATAATTATATTGCTTTATCACATATCTTACTGTGTGGGAGTGGAATAACAACATTTAAAATTTCCGATAATCCACTAGTGATATAACAAATGTCAACGAGGGCTGAATTATTGTCCGGTCTTTTCCATTCAGCCCGGTGTGCATCGGAATTGTGTTGCCGATTTCCGTAACCATTCAAAATACCGAATTACAGATACTGATGAGGTAGTTCCGTTATTCGCTTTTGTAAGGCCAAATAAAATTATACCTGAGTTTACTGTAACCCGACCGACCCTCTGAAAACACCCCCGACTCCTTTTTTTTTATTGAATTTTTTTTTTAAAAAAAGTTTTTTTTTTTTTTAAAAAATAATTATGTTCACGCGATCACGGCCGACTCATGTGCTCATGTCCTGCTGTTGGAACTGACTCTCTTCCAGACTTGCGAAAAATAAATTAAACTGTTTTACCCCTTTGCAATAATTGCAAGTGATTGTTAAAAGAGCCAGTTGTTGCCAGGCCTTTTGGGAAACAATAAAACATACATAATTTCATAGTGTTATCTATTGTAGTTTTTAAAATACCAGTTAAGATTTTCCAATTCATCAAAGCTCATCGCCACCTTAAATGTAACTTCGCCAAAAATTAAAAAAAATAAAATAAAATGCCTACCGACCTACCCTATTTTTTTCAGCAATGTTACAGTAAACACAGGTATAATTTTATTTGGCCTAAGAAGAATACCGAGTCAACATACGACGACATTATATATACTATAGGCAGCTACATCAAGAAATGCTGCTTATGAGACTTTTTTGGAGTTACGTGATAAATATACTGAGCAAAAAATAAAAACCTCGCTGTTTAAATAAAGATTTCAAGAAATCGAAAAGGGTTACAGTTATAAATCATAATCAAACAAAGTTTATTCAATTGTGGATCGATATCAATTCACTAAATCTGGCTAGCACGAGAACTTTCAGAGTGATACCCTGGCGAAGTCGGTAGAGGTCAAAATCAAGAATCACAAAATTAAACTCGATGACCTAAACGTTACATAACTAGTGTCTGATACACTAGTTATGTAACGTTTAGGTCATTACACTAGTTATGTAACGTTTAGGTCATTGAGTTTAATTCAGAATTTGTCACCTGCATATGCACCTCAATTTTTTTTTCTGGGCCGTATGCAGCAGTCGGCTAGCTCCAGACTATATTTGCTCAGTATAGAATCTAACAATTGTGCCTATTTAATACTGAATTTTTTAAACTCAGATAAAACGGATATGATGCTCGGTACAGCCTCGCATCATATAATTTTATCCAAATTGTTTAAAGGGACACATGGCAATCTTGATTTTTTAAAAACAAGCGGCGTCCCGTTAGTTTTTCTACATAACTTGTATTTGTTCAATCATTAATGTTAATTATACGAATTGTATTAAGCCATTTGTTTTTGCATATTACTAATTTGTTATATTATTGCACCAGTAATATATTAAAACTTATAGTATAACAAGACGAAATAGTGAATACTTAAAATTTGATTTATTTAAATGTAACCAGGGTAAAAGTAACAAGAGGTCAATGACCTTGAAGCTCTACTGATTGATTTTGATTTCAGGAAGTAGTCGCTACAGACTTGTTTTTTGAAAATCTATTTTTAACCGTGGCGGCCATCTTGAATTTCCGGCCGACCTGAAATTTTGCTAGGATCAATTAGACATTAAGAGCAACATTCCTCTGAAGTTTCATGAAAATCTGTCAAGTAGTTTCAGAGGAGTAGTCGCTACAAGTTTTCATTATATAACTCTATGTAAACAAAGATGGCTGCTGGCAGCCATGTTTAACGTCAAATCAAAACGATTTTCGACAAGGATCAACATCATGTCATGCTGATCATTTTAGAAAAAGTCCCGTATCAATATCTCTTATAGTTTTGAAGAAGTAGTCGCTACAAACTTATTTATTTTAAATCTATTTTTAGCTGTGGCGGCCATCTTGAATTTCCGGCCGACCTGATTTTTTTTTATGATCAACTAGACATCAAGAGCAACATTCCTGTGAAGTTTCATGAACATCCGTCAAGTAGTTTCAGAGGAGTAGTCGCTACAAGTTTTTACTATATAACTCTTATGTAACCAAAGATGGCCACTGGCAGCCATGTTTAACGTCGAATCAAAATAATTTTCCACAAGGATCAACATCATGTCATGCTGATCATTTTAGAAAAAGTCCCATATCAATATCACTTATAGTTTTCAAGAAGTAGTCGCTACAAACTTATTTTTTAAAAATCTATTTTTAGCTGTGACGGCCTTCTTGAATTTCTGGCAGATCTGAAATTTTGCTAGGATCAATTAGACATCAAGAGCAACATTCCTGTTAAGTTTCATGACAATCCGCCAAGTAGCTTCAGAGGAGTAGTCGCTACAAGTTTTTACTATATAACTCTATGTAAACAAAGATGGCCGCTGGCAGCCATGTTTAACGTTGAATCAAAACGATTTTTGATAAGGATCAACATCATGTCATGCTGATCATTTTAGAAAAAGTCCCATATCAATATCACTTACAGTTTTCAAAAAGTAGTCGCTACAAACTATTATTTTAAAACTCTATTTTTAGCTTTGGCGGCCATCTTGGATTTCACATCAAAATGAATTTTTGCTAGGATCAACTAGACTTTATGGGCAACATTTCTGTAAAGTTTCATGAATATCCATCCAGTAGTTTCAGAGGAGTTGTCGCTACAAATAAAAGTTTACGGACAGACGGACGGACGGACGGACGACGCACCACGGCATAAGCTCTGCTGATCTCTGATCAGTCGAGCTAAAAATGATACTGGATATATAAATCGAGACACCCATTTCAAATACTTCAAGATTGCCGTGTGTCCCTTTAATAAATTCCATATTAAAAAGGCACTCGTGTAAGGGCGGGCCTCTATTTTATACACGTTCATGAATATATTACTCCAGTACTATAATTCAAAACAAGCCTATTAAAACATACAACATAATGACAACTTATAAACCAGTTACAGTCTAATGCACGTACCGCCTGTCGTCTCCTTCTTTCCTGTTCCCGGGCTCTCTCCTTCTCTCTCTGTGCCTTCAGTTTGTCTTGTTCCTTCTCCCGCTGGTCTTCATTATTCTTTTCTGACTGTATATGGGCCTGACGGGCCGCATCTAAGGCGTTCTCTTCCTCAAGCTCCCTGTATACAACAAAATAATCAAAATTAATTCACCTATTAATGGAGATTTCATTTGAGAAGTAGTATTTTAAAATCTTTATATGCTAAAATGGTTAGGTAAGCCCTAATAGTAGACTGGCAATATCCTTATGTTTGTTCATGTCGGAGACAACTCAAGCTATGATCAAATCAAATAGTCTGGATTAGGGCTGTTCCAGAAATTATGACATTCCACCCGCAGACGATAAACACTTATTTTCTACATTTGCTGTATTTTTAAACAATTGAACGGGTCTCCGTGTTTATATTATATTGAAGTATATGGGTGGTTGTACAAAAAACAAATGGTAGGTGGGTATCAATGACCTAAAATGTTGGTATATAGGTGTCAGGGTGTCGACAAATGTTTGTATATGCCAATTCATGAATATTTAATTGGGTCGCTCAAGTCGAAACAATTTAATGATAACATTCGAAATTGGATGGACTAGTCAATTTCCGGGGTCAACCAATTTCCGGCCTGTCTGCAGAATTTACGGTATTTCCATAACGGTATGGTCGTCGCAAAGAAAGAGAAGGTAAGGCAAAATTAAAATTATGTTTGTTTGCTGTCTCCCGACCGATCCACTTTTAACCCGCCAACCCAAAAGTCAAACTGTCAAAAAAAAAATAATTCTGGGCCGCATGCAGCAGCCAGCTAACTCCAGACTCCGCGCTACAACCTTGTTGTGCTGGTGCTCTGCGCACGCATGTTTAAAGTGGGATGCAGCGGAAAAACAATATTACACAACTTCCGATAGTTCGTCGTAGAATGACTTAAATTCACAATGTTGAAACGAAATTTGACGACGCAGAAGTAGAAACAGATTCGTTTATCATCGCTTCTTTGGTCACTGTAGAGTGTAAAGATGAGGCGAAGTCCACTTTGTGTAAAAAACACCTGTGGCGAGTACGAACCAAACTGGACATGGAGTAAGTTTACATCGACGCAGACTTTCCCCCCCGAAAAATCGGATGTATTATTTACCAGAGATTGAGATGCCAGATTCATGCATTTTTATACTTTACCATGAAAATTGAACTGTTCCAGTTGTGTCAGGGGCATAGCTAGACCGTTTTCAATGAGTTAAAGAGTTACATTCTAGGGGCTGGGGGATGGTGGGGTGATGGACATCTCCATAATTATTTTTTTTCTTAGATATTATATGGCACATACATATTTAAAACAAGAGTTCAATGACCCTGAAGCTCTACTGATAGGTTTTTGATAGCTAGATCAGCATTCCCGTGAAGTTTCATGAAAATCCGTCATGTAGTTTCAGAGGAGTAGTTGCTACAAGTTTTCATTATATTGTAAACTAAGATGACCGCTGGCGGCCATGTTTAACGTCAAATCAAAATAATTTCGTCACTTTCAAACTTGTATTTTTGAAAAATCTATTTTTAGCCATGGTGGCCATCTTGAAATTTTGCTAGGATCAATTAGACATCAAGAGCAACATTCCTGTGAAGTTTCATGAAATCCGTCAAGTAGTTTCAGAGGAAGTAGTCGCTACAAGTTTTCATTATATAACTCTATGTAAACAAAGATGGCCGCTGGCAGCCATGTTTAACGTCAAATCAAAATAATTTTTTGACAAGGATCAACATTATGTCATACTGATCATTTTAGAAAAAGTCCCATATCAATATCACTTATAGTTTTCAACAAGAGCTGTCGGAGAACAGCGCAGCTCGACTATTCGATTTTTCGTGAATAATAAATTTATAGCTAGTATATACCATCAGAAAACAAGGCTACAACAATGTGGGGTGGGGTGGGGGTTGGGAGCACAACATAACTATGTGTAAGAATTGACCAAAACTGCACAGAAATATGTAAAAAAAATATTGAGTTTTGAGTGGGGTGCGGGGGGGGGGGGGGTGGGAGAGAGGCGGCGGGGGTGGATGTTGGGGGGAGTTGGCGGTGGTGACGAGCAACATATATGTGTAAGAAGCTATGTAATAATTCACCAAAACAACACAAAAATATGAAGAATTTTTTATTTTTTAAAAATCGAGTTTGAGTGGGATGGGGGTAGAGGTGTGGGGTGGGGAGGGCAACACAAAGTGTAAGAATTGACTAAAGCAACAAAGAAATATGTAAAAAAAAAAAAATAATAATTCAAGTGGGGTGGGGTTGTGAGGCAGGGGGTGAGGGGAGTAGGGGCTAGGGACCGTGAGTTGGGGAGCGGGGGGGAGAGGGGTGCAACATATATGTGTAAGAATTGACCTAAAACAACAAAGAAATATGTAAAAAAAAAGAAGAAAAAAAGCTCTAGTGTGGTGTAGGGGGGGGGGGGGGGGGGGGGGGGGGGGAGGGGGGAGAGGCGGGGGAAGTGTTGGGGTTGGGGGGGGGGGAGGGGGCAACATATATGTGTAAGAATTGACAAAAGTAACACAGAAATATGTATAAAAAAAAATAGTTTCAAGTGGGGGTGGGGTGTGGGGGGCGAGCTGGGGGAGAGCGGGGGGAGAGGCGGGAGTGGGTTGGGGGCAGGGGGAGGGGGGCTAACATATATGTGTAAGAATTGACTAAAACAACAAAGAAATATGTAAAAAATAGAAAGAAAAAAAAGTTCTAGTGTGGTGTAGGGGGGGGAGGGGGGAGTGGCGGGGGGTAGTTGGGGGGGGGGGGGGGGTTTGGGGAACATATG
>JAWPHD010018978.1:0-37635 GCA_037043455.1 Cyrtodaria siliqua
TATTATTTATTTATTATATATATATAAGGGTATGTGACTATTGGGTAAATATATCATACACCTTGTTGCGTGTTTGTGCTTTCTACATTTCTGTATACTAAGGTTCATTCCGTATATACAATGTTACTTGTATTACATTTGAGATACCAATTAGTTTGTAAAGTATGATAATACTATTTATGTAGTATAGTAATCATTTCGTACTATCAGTTTATGATATATACTTATGTCTAACGTTCATTATTGTATTGAACAACAGATCACTCAAAGTCATCTGCAATATATAGACTTATGTCTAAGGTTCATTATTGTATTGAACCAACAGATCACTCAAGGTCATCTGCAATATATAGACTTATGTCTAAGGTTCATTATTGTATTGAACCAACAGATCACTCAAGGTCATCTGCAATATATAGACTTATGTCTAAGGTTCATTATTGTATTGAACCAACAGATCACTCAAGGTCATCTGCAATATATAGACTTATGTCTAAGGTTCATTATTGTATTGAACCAACAGATCACTCAAGGTCATCTGCAATATATAGACTTATGTCTAAGGTTCATTATTGTATTGAACCAACAGATCACTCAAGGTCATCTGCAATATATAGACTTATGTCTAAGGTTCATTATTGTATTGAACCAACAGATCACTCAAGGTCATCTGAAATATATAGACTTATGTCTAAGGTTCATTATTGTATTGAACCAACAGATCACTCAAGGTCATCTGCAATATATAGACTTATGTCTAAGGTTCATTATTGTATTGAACCAACAGATCACTCAAGGTCATCTGAAATATATAGACTTATGTCTAAGGTTCATTATTGTATTGAACCAACAGATCACTCAAGGTCATCTGAAATATATAGACTTATGTCTAAGGTTCATTATTGTATTGAACCAACAGATCACTCAAGGTCATCTGAAATATATAGACTTATGTCTAAGGTTCATTATTGTATTGAACCAACAGATCACTCAAGGTCATCTGCAATATATAGACTTATGTCTAAGGTTCATTATTGTATTGAACCAACAGATCACTCAAGGTCATCTGAAATATATAGACTTATGTCTAAGGTTCATTATTGTATTGAACCAACAGATCACTCAAGGTCATCTGAAATATATAGACTTATGTCTAAGGTTCATTATTGTATTGAACCAACAGATCACTCAAGGTCATCTGAAATATATAGACTTATGTCTAAGGTTCATTATTGTATTGAACCAACAGATCACTCAAGGTCATCTGAAATATATAGACTTATGTCTAAGGTTCATTATTGTATTGAACCAACAGATCACTCAAGGTCATCTGAAATATATAGACTTATGTCTAAGGTTCATTATTGTATTGAACCAACAGATCACTCAAGGTCATCTGAAATATATAGACTTATGTCTAAGGTTCATTATTGTATTGAACCAACAGATCACTCAAGGTCATCTGAAATATATAGACTTATGTCTAAGGTTCATTATTGTATTGAACCAACAGATCACTCAAGGTCATCTGCAATATATAGACTTATGTCTAAGGTTCATTATTGTATTGAACCAACAGATCACTCAAGGTCATCTGAAATATATAGACTTATGTCTAAGGTTCATTATTGTATTGAACCAACAGATCACTCAAGGTCATCTGAAATATATAGACTTATGTCTAAGGTTCATTATTGTATTGAACCAACAGATCACTCAAGGTCATCTGAAATATATAGACTTATGTCTAAGGTTCATTATTGTATTGAACCAACAGATCACTCAAGGTCATCTGCAATATATAGACTTATGTCTAAGGTTCATTATTGTATTGAACCAACAGATCACTCAAGGTCATCTGCAATATATAGACTTATGTCTAAGGTTCATTATTGTATTGAACCAACAGATCACTCAAGGTCATCTGCAATATATAGACTTATGTCTAAGGTTCATTATTGTATTGAACAACAGATCACTCAAAGTCATCTGCAATATATAGACTTATGTCTAAGGTTCATTATTGTATTGAACCAACAGATCACTCAAGGTCATCTGCAATATATAGACTTATGTCTAAGGTTCATTATTGTATTGAACCAACAGATCACTCAAGGTCATCTGCAATATATAGACTTATGTCTAAGGTTCATTATTGTATTGAACCAACAGATCACTCAAGGTCATCTGCAATATATAGACTTATGTCTAAGGTTCATTATTGTATTGAACCAACAGATCACTCAAAGTCATCTGCAATATATAGACTTATGTCTAAGGTTCATTATTGTATTGAACCAACAGATCACTCAAGGTCATCTGCAATATATAGACTTATGTCTAAGGTTCATTATTGTATTGAACAACAGATCACTCAAGGTCATCTGCAATATATAGACTTATGTCTAAGGTTCATTATTGTATTGAACCAACAGATCACTCAAGGTCATCTGCAATATATAGACTTATGTCTAAGGTTCATTATTGTATTGAACAACAGATCACTCAAAGTCATCTGCAATATATAGACTTATGTCTAAGGTTCATTATTGTATTGAACCAACAGATCACTCAAGGTCATCTGAAATATATAGACTTATGTCTAAGGTTCATTATTGTATTGAACAACAGATCACTCAAAGTCATCTGCAATATATAGACTTATGTCTAAGGTTCATTATTGTATTGAACCAACAGATCACTCAAGGTCATCTGAAATATATAGACTTATGTCTAAGGTTCATTATTGTATTGAACCAACAGATCACTCAAAGTCATCTGAAATATATAGACTTATGTCTAAGGTTCATTATTGTATTGAACCAACAGATCACTCAAGGTCATCTGAAATATATAGACTTATGTCTAAGGTTCATTATTGTATTGAACCAACAGATCACTCAAGGTCATCTGCAATATATAGACTTATGTCTAAGGTTCATTATTGTATTGAACCAACAGATCACTCAAGGTCATCTGCAATATATAGACTTATGTCTAAGGTTCATTATTGTATTGAACCAACAGATCACTCAAGGTCATCTGCAATATATAGACTTATGTCTAAGGTTCATTATTGTATTGAACCAACAGATCACTCAAGGTCATCTGCAATATATAGACTTATGTCTAAGGTTCATTATTGTATTGAACCAACAGATCACTCAAGGTCATCTGCAATATATAGACTTATGTCTAAGGTTCATTATTGTATTGAACCAACAGATCACTCAAGGTCATCTGCAATATTGTACTAGATACTAGGTTATATTAAAACCTACAGAACGCTTAGTGCGAACTGGAGTATCTTTATTCAGGTACTTTTATTATTTAAAGGTTCATGTGTAAAACCCATCAGACCGAATTAACCGAACACTGAGACAATTTGAATTTAAAAGAAAGGGGATCCCTGATGAGACTGCCCTTGGAATCTACTGAATATTTCAATATCTAATATGATATAAATAGAACATATCACTCACATAAACTGGAAATAACGAGTAGATATTCCTAAAAACAGTCGAAACATTGCTTTAAACCTTGTGGGCTAGATCACAAGGGATTATTACTATTATTGTGGTTGAAATATCATTTCAATATTGATAAACATGAATATGTGCATATATTGTATTATATTATATAAATGTATAATTGGAAATAAAGCAGTGTAGGGTCTATGCTTGAATGAATCTGACTTTGTGGGTGAGTTGGGCTACAGTATTATATATATGTCCCGAATGAAATGGGTTAAAGAAGAATCAATGACACATCACACATGAATTCACTTTCACATGAAGAACTCCAGACAAGTGCCATAATTCCTAATAAATAGACAATACCCCGGACAAGTGCCATAATTCCTAATAAATAGACAATACCTCGGACAAGTGCCATAATTCCTAATAAATAGACAATACCTCGGACAAGTGCCATAATTCCTAATAAATAGACAATACCTCGGACAAATGCCATAATTCCTAATAAATAGACAATACCTCGGACAAGTGCCATAATTCCTAATAAATAGACAATACCTCGGACAAGTGCCATAATTCCTAATAAATAGACAATACCTCGAAAGTCAGCGTCTGCACTGACGGGTGGTACTTCTTGTTTTATATCTTACAACAAACTCACTGATTTCGATTTTAGTACCTTGTTTTATTAGAATCTAGCTGTTTCCGTTTCTATACTCAGGAACACTTCTGTGGTAAGGAGTTCAACCTGTAAGACGATCTTGTCTCTCCGTTTCACTGCTATGTTTCATTAGAACCTAATTGTTTCCGTTTCTATACTCAGGAACACTTGTATGGTTAGGAGTGTAAGAGGATCTTGTCTCTCCGTTTCACTGCTATGTTTCATTATAATTTAACTGTTTCCATTCCTATGCCAAGGAACAATTGTGTGGTAAGGATTTTAGCTTGACAGAGGATCTTGTTTTATTTTCCATGATATGTTTCATCCCCTTATTTGCCCAGGATCACCTGTGTGGTAAGGATTTCAGCCTGGCAGAGGATCTTGTCTCCATCTTGACTGAACTGACCGGGCTCAACAGGACTGCCAACTCCAAGGTGGCCCTGATGGCACGCCAGGTCCTAATAGCGGCCCACCAACCCCCGTACGAACTGCGCCATAACCAGATGGAGAACATATTCCTGTCTGCTGTGGATATGTACGGCCATGATTTCTGTCCAGAAAGTCTACAGGTAAGATTGTATTACTAATGTTGTCTCCTTGGGTTGTTATCATTTGGACTTAATCCTTTTCATGCACCCTGTGTGAATTTATTTTACATGTATTTTGACCTTGGCATCAGCCATTTTTGTCTCGCCTTTTCGAAGAAAAAAGGACAGGTGTTGCTTTTCCGGCGGCGGCGAAGTCGTCAACATTCAAGTTTTTGTTTACTCACAACTGTATGCACTAGACCTTTCAAACTTTGCTTATTGTTGTATCTTAGGTGGTACTCCGCAAGGTGACAAAGCAAAATTAATGTGAAAGTGACCTTGACCCTCCAAGCAAGGGCAGATAACTTAATAATGTTTACCTTCAACTTTTGCATTCTGGTCACTTTTTCACAAACTGTATACACTGGACCTTTCAAACTTTGGTTATATTTGTATATTGAGTGGTACATTGCAATGTGACAAAGCAAATGTGGATGTGACCTCGACCCTCCAAGCAAGGGAAATATAACAATAATTTTTACCTTCAACATTTGTGTTTTTGGTCACTTTCTCACAAACTTTATGCATTAGGCCTTTCAAACTTCGCTTATTGTTGTTTCTTGGGTAGAACATCACAATGTGTCAAAAAGCAAATGTTGATGTGACCTTCACCTTCCAAACAAAGGGCAGATAACTTTGTTACATTTACATCACTTTCTCATGAACTATAATTATGCACTAGATGTTTAAACCTAGTTTATAGCTTAACACTGAGCCTGCTTAGGGCGACTACAATAGCTTTTGCATCCATTGTAAACCCAGATCAACCAGCGAGTAACTCGCAGGCATCAAGGTTTTCAATGTCCGGCTGTTCATCAGTCATTTCTCCAAAACACCCCTTTGTAACATAAATGGAATGGTCTAAATTTAAAGAAAGGACAGTCCATTATACATACATAGCGGGCTAAGGGTTAATCTTTGGAAGACAAAACAATTCTATTTTGACATAGTTGTGTCTTGGATAGTGCATCTTTTTGGATGCATAGATTTCATCTATGACCTTGACCTACCATACTTTCTGAAGCTGATGATTTGATTTTTTTCTTAGTCCCTACCGGAGTGTCACTATAGGTTTGTTTACCTCCCATCTGTCTGTCGGTCCATCCGGAAAACTGGATTCTTCGATAACTAAGTATAAAAGATATTTTCATGAAACTTTTTACATATGGTAGAGGGGCATAATGAGATTATGCACGTTATTTTATTTTTTTGATATGGCCAAAATTGTGATTGCTATGGCAACAAAATAATAAAAAATTGCAGGCAAAATAGCTACAACTTGAAAACTATAAAAGATATTGTCATAAAACATGCTACATAGGTAGAGGAGCGTATTGAGATTTACAACAATTTTATTTGATGATACGGCCAAAATTGTGGTTGTTATGGTAACAGAATTCAGTCGATAGTTATACAGCTGATTAAGGGAGCTTAATGCCTCTTCATACTCAATAAATATTCGATAGTTACTTCCCTTCAAATAGAGATATATTAATACATGACTTAAAATTGATGTTAATTACTTTGCGTGTGTATTTTTATTGTTTGTAAACTTACTGGATAAAAAAAAAGGTGAGGTATATCTTTTACAATTTTGTAAGGAAGATTATGATAGAGATAGAGATAGATAACTTTATTCATCCAAAAGACAAAACATGTCTGAGTTACAAAACAATTTAAATATGGCAAGCAAGCGATTGTATAAACATAATTTAAATATTTTCACAAACCAGTATAATTTGTATTATCAACTGATAAATAATACACTACTTTTACATATCATACACGCGAGTATATAGACAATGTGTTCCCTTTCCCAAATACTGATGCATTCAAGCGATCAGTAAACAGCTTGTCCCTCACTCCCTCACTCCCTACCACCCTTACTCACCCACTCGCTCACGAACGAACGATTTTTGAAAAATAAATAATTCAGTGTGATTCTTAACTATTAGTTGCATAGATCTCATTTCTTAATCTGAACGACTTCTATGTACTCAAACTTGTTTTGTTAAGGTTGCGAAATGTAGCATGCCTTTGTTATTTGTCTAAATCATAGCCTTTTGTTTGGTCTGGTCCAACAAAAAACATTTACTGTCAAACATCTGACCGGTAGGGGACATCATGTATTGCCATGCAATACTGGAGTATCTTGTTTTTAGCTCTACTGATCAAAGATCAGCAGAGCTTATGCCATGGAGCGGTGTCCGTCGTCTGTCCATCTGTCTGTCCGTCTGTCTGTAAACTTCTTTTGCGGCGAATACTCCTCTGAAACTACTGGATGGATTTTCATGAAACTTTACAGGAATGTTGTCCATGATGTCTAGTAGATCCTAGCAAAAATTCACGTTGATGTGAAATCCAAGATTGCCACCAAAGCTAAAAATAGCGACTACTTCTTAAAAACTATAAGTGATATTGATATGGGACTTTTTCTAAAATGATCAGCATGACATGATGTTGGTCCTTGTCGAAAATCGTTTTGATTCGACGTTAAACATGTCTGCCAGTGGCCATCTTTGTTTACATAGAGTTATATAGTAAAAACTTGTAGCGACTACTGCTCTGAAACTTCACAGGAATGTTGCTCTTGATGTCTTAATTGATTCTAGCAAAATTTCAGGTCAGCTGGAAATTCAAGGTGGCCACCACGGCTAAAAATAGATTTTTAAAAAACAAGTTTGTAGCTACTACTTCTTGAAAACTTTCAGTGATATTGATATGGGACTTTTTTTTAAATGATCAGCATGACAGTTTATTGATCCTTGTCGAAAATTATTTTGATTAGACATTAAACGTGGCCGCCATTGGCCATATTTGTTTTCATACAGTTAACTTATATAATAAAAACTTGTAGCGACTACTCCTCTGAAACTACTTGACGGATTTTCATGAAACTTCACAGGAATGTTGCTCTTGATGTCTAATTGATCCTAGCAATATTTAAGATGGCCGCCACTGCTAAAAACAGATTAAAAAAAACAAACAAATTTGTAGTGACTACTTCCTGAAAACTAAGTGATATTGATTCGGGACTTTTTCTAAAATGATCAGCATAACATGATGTTGGCCATTGTCGAAAATCATTTTGATTCAATGTTAAACATGGCTGCGAGCAGACATCTTAGTTAACATGGAGTTATATAGTCAAAGCGTGTAGCAACTACTCCTCTGAAACTACTTGACGGATTTTCATGAAACTTCATCGAAATGTTGCTCTTGATGTCTAGTTGATCTAGCAAAATTTCAGGCCGGCCAGAAATTCAATTGGCAGCCACGGCTAAAAATAGATTTAAAAAAACAAATTTGTAGCAACTACTTCTTGACAACTATAAGTGATATTGATATGGGACTTTTTCTAAATCGATCAGCATGACTTGATGTTGGTCCCTGTTGAAAATCATTTTGCCATTAATCATGGCTGCCAGAGGTTAGTTTACATAGGGTTATATAGTAAAAACTTCTAACGACTACTCCTCTGAAACTGCTTGACAGATTTTCATTAAATTCACAGGAATGCTGATCTAGCTATCAAACCTATCAGTAGAGCTTCAAGGTCATTGACCTCTTGTTTTTTATAGAAAAGCATTTTTTTTTTTAAACAAATGCACTTAAATGTCATCTCAGCAAACTGTAAACTCCATTGTTTTTAGCTCGACTGATCAGAGATCAGCAGAGCTTATGCTGTGGTGCGGCGTCCGTCGTATGTCTGTCCGTCCGTCCGTCCGTCCGTCTGTCTGTCCGTCCGTCCGTCTGTCTGTCTGTCTGTCCGTAAACATTTTTTTGTAGCGACTACTCCTCTTAAACTACTGAATGGATTTTCATGAAACTTTACAGAAATGTTGCCCATGAAATCTAGTTGATCCTAGCAAAAATTCATGTTGATGTGAAATCCAAGATGGCCACCAAATCTAAAAATAGGTTTTTAAAAAACAAGTTTGTAGCGACTACTTCTTGAAAACTTTAAGTGATATTGATATGGGACGTTTTCTAAAATGATCAGCATGACATGATGTTGGTCCTTGTCGAAAATCGTTTTGATTCGACGTTAAACATGGCTGCCAGCGGCCATCTTTGTTTACATAGAGTTATATAATGAAAACTTGTAGCGACTACTCCTCTGAAACTACTTGACGGATTTTCATGAAACTTCACAGGAATGTTGCTTTTGATGTCTTATTGATCCTAGCAAAATTTCAGGTCGGCAGGAAATTCAAGATGGCCGCCACGGCTCAAAATAAATTTTCAAAATACAAGTTTGTAGCGACTTCTTGAAAACTATAAGTGATATTGATATGGGACTTTTTCTAAAATGATCAGCATGACATGATGTTGGTCCTTGTCAAAAATTGTTTTGATTCAACGTTAAACATTGCTGCCAGCGGCCATCTTTGTTTACATAGAGTTATATAGTAAAAACTTTTAGCGACTACTCCTTTGAAACTACTTGGCGGATGTTCATGAAACCTTACAGGAATGTTGCTCTTAATGTCTAATTGATCCTAGCAAAATTTTAGATCGGGCAGAAATTCGAGATGGCCGTCACAGCTAAAAATAGATTTTTAAAAAATAAGTTTGTAGCGACTACGTCTTGAAAACTATAAGTGATATTGATATGGGACTTTTTGTAAAATGATCAGCATGACATGATGGTTATCAGAGTCAAACATTATTTTGATTCGACGTTAAACATGGCTGCCAGTGGCCATCTTTGTTTACATAGAGTTATATAATGAAAACTTGTATCGACTACTCCTCTGAAACTACTAGACGGATTTTCATGAAACTACACAGGAATGTTGCTCTTGATATAGCAAAATTGATTCTAGCAAAATTTCAGATCGGCCGGAAATACAAGATGGCCGCAATACTAAAATAAATTTTCAAAAAACAAGTCTGTAGCGACTACTTCCTGAAATCAAAATCAATCAGTAGAGCTTCAAGGTCATTGACCTCTTGTCAGTTATTAAAATGTTTACAAACTTTCATGTAAGCAACATTTATCATTTAGTTTTAAGTCCCGTTCCCGTTAGGCGAGACATGTGAATCTGCGGATTTCTTGTTTGTATACGTGTATTTTTACCTTGGCATCAGTCGTATTTTGTCCATTTAGTTTGACCTTGGTATCAGCCTTATTTTGTACATTTAATTTGATCTTGCCATCTGTCTTACTTTGATATTGAAACCTTTTTCTCTACAGGTTTTAGTCTTATATCTGTGATAATCTTAAAGACAATATTTATTACAGAAACTGATAAACTCCGAGTCGGCTATATATGATGTTCTACAGGAGTTTTTTTTCCACAGTAATGCCCAGGTCAGAGTAGCAGCTTTGGAGGTAAACCTTTTATTTTATATGTTCATTTTGTAAATTTTGATTACCCAGAAAAGAATAACTTCAGGTCTAAACTGGTGATTGTTCATAATGGTTATAGGATAAAATAGAGTATCGCTTTTTATGCCCCACAACGAAAGTGGTGCGGGCATATAGTGTTACCCTTGTCCGTCCGGGCGTACGTCACAACTGTACATCCGTCCAGGCGTACGTCCCGTTTTTAGCTATACTGGCCAAGGGCCAGCAGAGCTTATGGGATGGTGTGTTTTCCGTCGTCCGTCCGTAAGTCCGTTAACTTTTCTTGTGTACACTCTAGAGGCCACATTTCAGATGCAATCATCATGAAACTTTGTCAGAATGTTTGTCTCAATGAAATCTCGGTCAAGTTCAAAAATGGGTCATGTGGCATCAAAAACTAGGTCACTAGGTCAAATACTTGAAAAAACTTGTGTACACTCTAGAGCTCATATTTGTTATGCAATCTTGATGAAGTTCGGAAATGGGTCACATGAAGTTAAAAACTAGGTCACTAGGTCAAATATTGGAAAAACCTTGTGTACACTCTAGAGGCCATATTTTTGACCCGAGCTTGATGCAACTTTGTCAGAATGTTTGTCTTAATTATATCTTGGTCAAGTTTGAAAATGGGTCACATGGGGTTAAAAACTAGGTCACTAGGTCAAATACTTGAAAAAACTTGTGTACACTCTAGAAGCCGTATTTTTGACCCAATCTTGATGAAACTTTGTCAAAATGTTTGTCTTAATTATATCTTGGTCAGGTTCAAAAATGGGGCACATGGTGTTAAGAACTAGGTCACTAGGTCAAACTTTGGAAAACCGTGTGTACACTCTAGAGGCCATATTTTGGACCCGATCTTGATGCAATTTTGTCAGAATATTTGTCTCAATTATAGCTTGCTAAAGTTCGAAAATGGGTCACACAGGGTCAAAAACTAGGTCACTAGGTCAAAAACTTGAAAAACCTTGTGTACACTCTAGAGGCCATATTTCTGACATGATCTTGATGAAACTTTATCGAAATGTTGTCTTAATTATATTTTGGTCAAGTTCGAAAATGGGTCCCATGGAGTCAAAAACTAGGTCACTAGGTCAAATACTTGAAAAACCTTGTGTACACTCTAGATGCCATATTTTTTTCATTCGATCTTAACCAAACTTTACTAGATTGTTAATGTCAATAACAGCTCGGTAAAAAAAAAAAATTTTATATATTTTTTTATTATCTCTACTGGCCAAGTTCGAAAACCAGCCAGATCGGACCAGTAACGGCGGAGTTATGGCTCTTGATGCTATATTCTGCCTCTTTAAGACGATAGTCACTCGCTTCATTGATGTTATAAGAGCCATATTAGCCAGTAGAGCGTCCACAGGCCCTCTTGGGCCTCTTGTTACATTCAAGTTTTTTATTAAGTCAATTTCTCAGATACCAAAAGCTGTACAGTTTTCAAACTTCATACACACTTACATCTATATGGCAGCAATATGTTCCTACCCGTAACAGGTCATTATAAATGACCTTGACCTACTTTTTACACTTTGTTAATTTACATCAAAGTTTTTCATTTAAGTTTTTTACAAAGTTTTTTGTTAAGTCCATTTCTCCAACACCAGATGCCTTAGAGCTTTCAAACTTTACAAATGTTGATAACTACATGACAGCAATATGTTCCAATGAAAAGTGGGTCATTTAATTTACATTCAAGTTTTACATTCAAGTTTTTAGATCTATTGGGATCACTCTTCGTTTGTCGTCCGTCGTCGTCGTCCGTCGTTAACTTTTCTTCAAACGACTTCTTCTCAGAAACCGTTAGGCTAATTTTGACCAAACTTCACATGGATGATCCTTAGATGATTGCTTTTTAGATTTGTTAAATTTAGGTCAGCGAGACTTCCAAGATGGCCGCCATTACCATATTTGGTCGAAACCTTAAAAAATCTTCTCCAGAACCGCTGGACAGATTTCAACAGTTTTTCTTTTAAAATGATCGCAAACGCCTAGACTGTCAAGTTTGTTCAAATGAAGTCCCCGGGGTCAAAAATGGCTGTGCCCCGGGGTTCCAAAATTTGTATATTGAGATTTTGCATGTTTTTCATATAGACATATAGGAAAAAACGTTAAAAAATCTTCTCTGAAACCACAAGGCACAGAGCTCTCATGTATTACATGTAGCATCAGCTTATGGTCCTCTACTAAGTTTGTTCAAATGGTGACCCTTGAGTCAAATTTGTCCCCGCCTCGGGTCACAGTTTACATAGACTTATATAGGATTTTTTTTTAAAAAATCTTCTTCTCGGAAACTACAAGAGCCAGAGATTTGATATTTTGCATTTACTATAAGCTTATGGTCCTTTACCAAGTTTGTTCAAATGGTGACCCTGGGGTCACATTTGGCCCCGCCCCAAAGGTCACATGTTTTACATAGACGTGTATAGGGAAAAACTTAAAAAAACTTCTCTGAAACTGCAAGAGCCAGAAGTGTAATATTTTGCATTTGCTATAAGCTTTTGGTCCTCTACCAATCTTGTTCAAATGGTGACCCTGGGGTCTGATTTGGCCCTGCCCAAGGTGATACACTCTAGCACCTTCATTTTGTATTTGATATTTACCAAACTTTGTCTGTCTTTATATCAGTGTTGTTATACACAACAGAGCCCACATTTCTTGAACAAACTTAACCAAACTTGCACAGATTGTATATGACAATAAGATTTCGAAGAAGTTTGATAATGTGCCAGTACTCAGGTGATCGATTTAGGGCCATCTTGGCCCTCTTGTTTATTATCTCTGTTTCTCAGATACCAAAAGCCATGCAGTTTCCAAACTTCATACACACATCTGTATGAAAGCAATATGTTTAAATCAAATCAGGTTAATATAAATGACCTTGACCTACTTTTTACTTTATACACACATCTGTATGACAGCAATGTGTTCCTACCCAAAACAAATATGTTCCTACCCAAAACATGTCAATATAAATGACCTTGACCTATTTTTTACACTTTGTTAGTTTACATTAAAAAATTACATTGACGTTTTATATCACCTAAGCCGAAGGCTCAGGGTGATCTATTGGGATCACTCTTCGTCCGTCGTCTGTCGTCATTAACTTTTGCTTCAAATGTTCACCTCAGAAACTGCTTGGCCATTTTTGACCAAACTTCACATGGATGATCCTTAGATGTTATTCATGGACTTATATAGGAGAAAACTTTTAAAAATCTTCTTTTCTGAAACTACAAGGCACGGAGCTCTCATATATGACAAATAGCATCAGCTAATGGTCCTCTACCAAGTTTGTTAAAATGATGACCCTGGGGTCAAATTTGGCCCCGTCCCAGGCGTAACAGTTTCAGATAGGAAAAAAATAATTAAAATCTTCTTCTCTGAAACTACAAGAGCCAGAGGTTTAATATTTTGCTTTTACTATAAGCTTATGGTCCTTTACCAAGTTTGTTTAAATGGTGACCCTGGGGTCACATTTGGCCCTGCCCCAGGTGTCACATGTTTTTCATAGACTTGTATAGGGAAAAACTTTTAAAAAATCTTCTCTGAAACTGCAAGGGCCAGAGGTTTAATATTTTGCATTTACTATGACTTGTATAGGGAAACACTTAAAAAATCTTCTCTGAAGCCACAAGGCAGCTCTCATATATAAAATGTAGTGCCACAGGGGTTACACTCTAGCACCTTCATTTTGTATTTGAACTTTACAAAACGTTGTCAGTGTCTTTATATCAATGTTGTTAACACAATAGAGGCCACATTTCTCGAACAATCTTAACCAAACTTGCACCGATTGTATATGACCATAAGATTTCAAAGAAGTTCGATAATGGGACAGTACTCAGGTGATCGATTTAGGGCATCTTGTCCTCTTGTTTATTAAAACAATTACTCGCATACCAAAAGCAATACAGTATTCAAACTTCATACACACTTATATCTGTATGGCACCACTATGTTCCTACCAAAAATCAGGTCCATATAACTTGCCTTTTAATATTACACTTAACTTTTTTTTTGTTACTCCATTTTGTAAGCAACCGATAACTCTTTAGCAGGGCATTCGGGTCCCTTGGACACATTTTCTAGTTTTCCATTCATCCTTATATTATTATGCTTTGTGAATTGTGGTCTGACTGCACTCTGACTGCACATGCTTTTTCTGATGTCATCTGTCAACTTCAACAGAAGCAAAACACAGCTATAGGGTTGCTAAAAAAGTGTGTTTTTTAGATCCAAATTGTTGTTCGAAGTAAAAACAATAGAAAAACAAAAAAACTTCATGTGTGATTTTGGAAATCCTCAATGGGAATGTAAGCACACAACCAAACAATCTGTACATGTACTATTGAGAGTTCTGAAAATCCTGGAAAAAGGTGAATTACCAAAATCGGATGATAAACAAAAAATATATGAATATTTGAAGGATATTCTATAATGGATATGGGAGCCCACATTTTGAGAAGCGCTTCGTGGCCGAGAGGTTAAAGCCATTGCGTTGTAAACCTTCTTGCCTCTTACCACTGCGGGTTCGAATCCCACTGGGAGCTAGACTTGTGAGGAAGTTGATACTTACAGATGGCAAAAAAACAACAAATAAAAAACGACCGTATGCATATGTTTCATACAGTTGCTGTTATTTTTTCCCTATAAATCAGTAAATTTTCATATTTATAAATATTCCATATGTTCCTTCAGACATTAAAAACATTTACTATATTAAAGGAAACACATCCTCTTTTCTGTTCAATTTGTGGATCTTAATTGAATATTTGATGTAATATCAACTTAATACATAGGGCACAATTTGCGTATATTTGGTAACACTACGGATGGTGGTAGATATACAGTACTGGTTCTACCCAGGAATAAGTGGGTGGTCTGCCTCCACCACTACAAACTGACTGTTATACATAGCCTTAAATGTACCGAAAAATGATGATAAACACCATTCAGACAAAATTTGGTAATACGACAAAACATCAACATTTCTGGCAAAAAAGGACACAATATATTGCCATGTGTTCCTCTAAGATTGTCCAGAATACAATCCTTAACTGTATAAATCTGAACATACAATCACGTGCATTACTGTTTACAGGTAACTGTATAAATCTGAACATAAAAATCACGTGCATTACTGTTTACAGGTAACTGTATAAATCTGAATATAAAAATCACGTGCATTACTGTTTACAGGTACCTGTATAAATCTGAACATACAATCAAGTGCATTACTGTTTACATGTACCTGTATAAATCTGGACATACAATCACGTGCATTACTGTTTACAGATACCTGTATAAATCTGGACATACAATCACGTGCATTACTGTTTACAGATACCTGTATAAATCTGGACATACAATCACGTGCATTACTGTGTACAGGTACCTGTATAAATCTGGACATACAATCACGCGCATTACTGTTTACAGGTACCTGTATAAATCTGAACATACAATCACGTGCATTACTGTTTACAGGTACCTGTATAAATCTGAACATACAATCACGTACATCACTGTTTACAGGTACCTGTATAAATTGTGACATACAATCACGTGCATTACTGTTTACAGGTACCTGTATAAATCTGGACATACAATCAAGTGCATTACTGTGTACAGGTACCTGTATAAATCTGGACATACAATCAAGTGCATTACTGTGTACAGGTACCTGTATAAATCTGGACATACAATCACGTGCATTACTGTTTACAGGTACCTGTATAAATCTGGACATACAATCACGTGCATTACTGTGTACAGGTACCTGTATAAATCTGGACATACAATCACGCGCATTACTGTTTACAGGTACCTGTATAAATCTGAACATACAATCACGTGCATTACTGTGTACAGGTACCTGTATAAATCTGGACATACAATCACGTGCATTACTGTGTACAGGTACCTGTATAAATCTGGACATACAATCACGCGCATTACTGTTTACAGGTACCTGTATAAATCTGAACATACAATCACGTGCATTACTGTTTACAGGTACCTGTATAAATCTGAACATACAATCACGTACATCACTGTTTACAGGTACCTGTATAAATTGTGACATACAATCACGTGCATTACTGTTTACAGGTACCTGTATAAATCTGGACATACAATCAAGTGCATTACTGTGTACAGGTACCTGTATAAATCTGGACATACAATCAAGTGCATTACTGTGTACAGGTACCTGTATAAATCTGGACATACAATCACGTGCATTACTGTTTACAGGTACCTGTATAAATCTGAACATACAATCACGTGCATTACTGTTTACAGGTACCTGTATAAATCTGAACATACAATCACGCGCATTACTGTTTACAGGTACCTGTATAAATCTGAACATACAATCACGCGCATTACTGTGTACAGGTACCTGTATAAATCTGGACATACAATCACGTACATTACTGTTTATAGGTACCTGTATAAATCTGAACATACAATCGCGTGCATTACTGTTGACAGGTATCTGTATACATCTGGACATACAATCACGTGCATTACTGTGTACAGGTACCTGTATAAATCTGAACATACAATCACGTGCATTACTGTTTATAGGTACCTGTATAAATCTGAACATACAATCGCGTGCATTACTGTTGACAGGTATCTGTATACATCTGGACATACAATCACGCGCATTACTGTTTACAGGTAGGTACCTGTATAAATCTGAACATACAGTCACGTGCATTACTGTTTACAGGTACCTGTATAAATCTGAACATACAATCACGTGCATTACTGTTTACAGGTACCTGTATAAATCTGGACATACAATCACGTGCATTACTGTCTACAGGCACCTGTATAAATCTGGACATACAATCACATGCATTACTGTTTACAGGTACCTGTATAAATCTGGACATACACTCACGTGCATTACTGTTTACATGTACCTGTATAAATCTGGACATACAATCACGTGCATTACTGTGTAACGGTACCTGTATAAATCTGGACATACAATCACGTGCATTACTGTTTACAGGTACCTGTATAAATCTGAACATACAATCACGTGCATTACTGTTTACAGGTACCTGTATAAATTTGAACATACAATCACGTGCAATACTTTTTATAGGTACCTGTATAAATCTGAACATACAATCGCGTGCATTACTGTTGACAGGTATCTGTATACATCTGGACATACAATCACGTGCATTACTGTTTACAGGTACCTGTATAAATCTGGACATACAATCACGTGCATTACTGTTTACAGGTACCTGTATAAATCTGAACATACAATCACGTGCATTACTGTTTACAGGTACCTCTATAACTCCGGACATACAATCACGTACATTACTGTTTACAGGTTCCTCTATAACTGCAGATATACAATCACGTACATTACTGTTTACTGGTACCTCTATAACTCTGGACATACAATTACGTACATTACTGTTTACAGGTACCTGTATAAATCCAGACATACAATGACGTACATTACTGTTTACAGGTAACTGAATAAATCCGACATACAATCACGTACATGACTGTTTACAGGTACCTGTATAAATTGGGAAATACAATCACGTACATTACTGTTTACAGGTACCTGTATAAATCCGGACATACAATCACGTACATTACTGTTTACAGGTACCTGTATAAATTGGGAAATACAATCACGTACATTACTGTTTACAGGTACCTGTATAAGTTGGGAAATACAATCACATACATACTGTTTACAGGTATACATAAGGAGAGCTTACATTGCATATGACTTGAACTGTCTGGTACATAGAGAGCTAGAGGATGGTATCCTGGTTGTAGAGTTCAGATTTGTACTGCCACGTTCGCATCCAAATAGGTGAGTCTAAATTGGTTAAATCTCTTCTTTGTGGCCTGTGTGGCATTAAAAAAGATATCTCACTGTTTCCTGTCATGATAATTAAAGGGATCGGTCTCGGACAGAAGTGTGCCAAACACTTGTCGTCTACTCATTCGGAATACTTCGGTCATGCACGTTCACTTTAGCCGCCATGTTTTAGAATGTTGAATGTGATTTCCCTCCATGATTTATCGGATTTTATAGTTGAAGACATTATAAACAACATGGTTAGTTGCTGCAAAACGAAATTGTAAGTATCCTTTTCACGATTTGCGTGGGTTGTTTTTAGCAAGTTTTTAATTGCTTTTTTTAGTGTTTTGTTCTCAAACCAGGAAGCGTGAAATTGCGATGAAAAAAAGATGGCGGACTTTGGTGCAGTTTTTTGTTTGTTTATTTTATACGCCTTTAACTCTTTATATATTTGTCGATCATAGTTTATCATACAAAACATATACACCTGTGTTTGGTGTAGTTTTTAACTGGGTTATACTTTGATTTCAACAAAAACAAATTGTTTAACTTGACCATTTTGAATGTGTGTTTTTTTTCTCTTTGATTAGCATGTATATTTTATGAAAGGGTAAACTTTTATATGCACTAGAGCTTTCAAATTTTGCTTACAGTTGTATCGATCGGTACACTGAAAAGTGACAAAGGAAATGTGGATGTAACCTTGACCCTCCAAGCAAGGGGCAGATAACTTAATAATTTGTACCTTCAACATTTGCGCTTAGGTCACTTTCTCGCAAACTGTATGCACTACAGTTTTCAAACTTCACTTATAGTCGTTTCTTGGGTAGTACATCACAACGTGTCAAAAAGCAAATGTGGATGTGACCTTCATCATCCAAGCAAAGGGCAGATAACTTTAATTGTTACATTTACATCACTTTCTCATGAACTATAATTATGTACTAGATGCTTTAAACCTAGTTTATAGCTTAATCTTTGGTCAGCAGAGCTTATGCCATGGTGCGGTGTCCGTCTATCCGTCCGTCCATAAACATTTTTAGTAGCAACTACTCCTCTGAAACTACTGGATGGAGTTTCATGAAACTTTACAGAAATGTTGCCACTGATGTCTAGTTGATCCTAGCACAAATTCATGTTGATGTGAACTCCAAGATGGCTGCCAAAGCTAAAATTAGATTTTTAAAAAGCAAGTTTGTATCGAATACTTATTGAAAACTATAAGTGATATTGATATGGGACTTTTTCTAAAATGATCAGCATGACATGATGTTGGTCCTTGACGAAAATCGACGTTAAACATGGCTGCCAGCGGCCATCTTTGTTTACATAGAGTTAAATAGTAAAAAGTTGTAGCGACTTCTCTGAAACTACTTGACTGATTTTCATGAGACTTCACAGGAATGTTGCTCTTGATGTCTAGTGGATCCTAACAAAATTTCAAGCCACGGCTAAAAATAGATTTTTAAAAAACAAGTTTGTAGCAACTACTTCTTGAAAACTATCAATTATATTGATATGGGACTTTTTCTAAAATGATCAGCATGACATGATGTTGATCCTTGTCGAAAATTATTTTGATCGACATTAAGCATGGCCGCCAGCTGCCACCTTTGTTTACATAGAGTTATATAATAAAAACTTGCAGCGACTACTCCTCTGAAACTACTTGACGCATTTGGGACTTTCAGGATGGGTGGAAATTCAAGATGGCCACCACGGCTAAAAATAGATTTAAAAAAACAAATTTGTAGCGACTACTTCCTGAAAACTATAGGTGATATTGATATGGGCTTCTTCTAAAACGATCCTCATGACATGTCAAAAATCAATTCAACGTTAAACATGGCTGCCAATGGCCATCTTTGTTTAAATAGAGTTATATAGTAAAAGCGTGTAGAGACTATTCCTCTGAAACTACTTTACAGACTTTTCATGGAACTTCACAGGAATGCTGATCTAGCTATCAAAAACCTATCAGTAGAGCTTCAAGGTCGTTGACCTCTTGTTTTTATTTTATTTTTATTTTTTTATAGAATGGCATTTTGTTTTTAAACAAATGCACTTAAATGTCATCTCAGCAAACTCCACTGATTTTAGTTATTAAATTGTTTACAAACTTTCATTTAAGCATCAGTTATCTTTTATTGTTAAGTTCCGCCCCCATTAGACGAGACATGTGAATCCACAGATTTCTTGTTTTTAAAAAGGTTTCTCAACACAATTGATGTGTAACATAGGTTACACATACAAATTCAAACACTATATTCAGCGAATTGAATTATGAAAACCATCCCAGTTAACTTCAAACAACAACAATCATTATGATGTACTTAAAATATAACAACAACAATCAATATGATGTATCTCATATAGTGTACCTTATGTAAAAATATTGGTATCTCTTTCAAGACTATTGGTCTGCCATCTTTAAAAAAAAATATCTAAAATTTATGGGATATGGTCAAGTGAAATGTTCAATCAAATGCAGATTTCAGGCATGAGCAATGTCAACCATATTTCTGATTCATAACCCAGTTGGCAATAATTGGTTCATATAATCGTCCATTTGTCCAGCGAGACCAGACAAGACATTATTTCTAAATAAAATAAGCCATTTTATCACATCATTCAAATTTCACCATTGTTAAAAAAAAGAAGATTTTCTTTATATGACATGTGTCTTTAATACACACATGATACACATGAAAAAGGTGCATTTACATTGTAAATTGTAAATTGAAACATGAGGTATGGTGAAACATTCCGATGAACAGTTCATTTGATTTATAAATTGTTATTTGGTTTGGATCATTTTTGTTCGAATGTAGACATGCCTAATGATCAGTTGGTTTTGTTTTGCAATGTTTCTATGCAAAATAGTCAATCAGTTGTGTTGAACACATCCACATAGTTGCCGATCATAATATTTTGACAGAGAAAGTCTGTCAATGTCACCATACTATAGCATTGGGATTATTTTGAAACCTCATGTCATTGAAAGAATATCGTTGCTTTTTTCATAATGGTGTACTTCGAAATTTGAATGATGAGATAACGTGACTTATTTTATTTAGGAATGATGTATTCTTTCTGATATATATTATGTTCACATCAATAGTGTTTAATTACTGTCATGTACTATATGGTTGACATTGCTGTTACCTAACGTATGCATTTTGTTGAACATTTCGCCTGACCATACCCCATCGATTGATTAAAAACAGCGATCTACACACAGGTCATTGGGAAGTTTTGCTAATACATAGAAAAACGTTTTATTTATCAAACATTCGTGAAATGAATTGGAAATACAGCTGATGTAATCAGAGGTCACATATTGACAAACCACGTAGGGAGATTGGGATCAGAAATAGATGTTGATATCAGACTAATATTTTTTTTACCTTTGAAACATTCACGAAGTCTATATAAGTTGCAGTTGTAAAGCTTCTGAGAGACTGAAGCTGTTTACTAATTCCCTAATATGGTAACAACTGTTTTAGGATGATGGTGATGCGTATGGACTCCCGTGCACACAGTGTGACAAGCGTGCATAGCGTGCAGAGTATGGAGAACCTGAACCTTGATGACGACTTCTCACACATAGACCAGTTGGATGAACCTCCTATAGCACAAAGAATGGGTGTCATGGCAGCCTTCACTTCATTTGATGAGTTTACAAGGTTTGTCCAGACTTTTTTCCTTGTTTAAATTTTTGATATTATTAACACTGATGTACATACATATCTTAAACTGTATGACCGTTGCCGGTGTTTTATGTACTCAACAAAACTCAGTAAAACGCAAGATACCTGTACTCAACAAAACGCAAGATATCCGATTTTCCTTCTATTTTCAATTAAATATGCGGTATTGTTGATCGGTAGCAACAAACTTTAGCTGCAAAATTTTGTCAATATTTTTGTGTGATTTTAAGTAAAATGAATTCATCTTACAAGGAGAAAATTTCAACAATTTTAAAACCCAGCATTCCAATTTTCATTTAAAATCAACAAAGTGAATTCCATAGGATTTACAATGAATTCATTCTGTTTGTTTGTTAATGAGTTTACATTAAAACATACAGGCATTTATATGACATGCTGACATTGTTATATGATTAATTGCTTTTCTTTAAATCGACACAAAAGATGAAAATAAAGAAAAATAATTATACATTTTTTATACCCAATGTTTACATTGAAAAAAGAAGGAAAAGCATTGAAAATAGAAGGAGAAGCTGACATTATAGAGTTTTGAGTATGTAATTATAACCTTTGCAGGTGTTTTAAATAATTGAATTGAATGTTGTTTAACGGCTCATCAACTCAGTACAGGTTATTTAGAGCCGTCCCAGAGAGAGGGGAAGGATACATAGGAATCCGGGAACCTGCCCTACTCTTATTATCGAATAGATTCCTATGGTTCTTTAACGTGCTCGGAGGATAGACCGATACCCGGTTTACGTCCCCATCCGACGGACGAGGCTAAGGAAAAGTGTCTTGCCCAAGAACACACCGACGGAACTCAGTGGCACCACGGAGGATTGAGACCGGGGCGTCCGGTTACAAATCCGCCGTGCTACCGACTGCGCCACGCCAGCCCCACTGTTTTAAATAAAACTAGATGTTTGTAAAAACTAGATGTTTATAAAACTAAATGTTATAACATTATTTGCAGGTGTTTTGACCCAATAATGGAGATGTTTACAACAGACAGTCCGAACAGTCCATCGTTGGATTCAGTGTCGTTTGATTTGGGGAAAGAAGATACAATATCCATGCAGGTATATTTGGCACGGCTATAAAAAAATATATAATTACTGTTAAGTGGGTTATTTTTTGGGGGATAAAGTTTCTGCGATCTGCTGGTTCATAATGGAGTACATTTTCAGAATAACATTCACACAAAATAATCATCACAAACATTTTTTTTCTTGCAAATATTTTGTTCAGTGTTGTCATTTTTAGCTCTACTGGCCAAAGGCCAACAGTGCTTATGGGATGCCGAGTTGTCAGCCGTCCATCCGTCCGTCGTCCATCGTTAACTTTTATCTCGTTAAGAAGATAGGGCCTTCATTTTTCATCTGATCTTTACCAAACTATAGCAGATTGTTAGTGTCAATAAAAGCTCCGATAAATTCGAAAACCAACCAGATTGGACCAGTAACAGCGGAGTTATGGCCCTTGATTTAGTTAAAAACGCTATATTTTGCCGTGTTAAGATGCTAGGGCCTTCATTTTTCATCCGATGTTTACTAAACTTTACCAGATTGCTAATGTCGATGAAAGCTTGGAAAGATTCAAAAACCAGCCAGATCGGACCAGTAACAGCGGAGTTATGTCCCTTGATTTTGTTAAAAATGTTATATTTTGCCTCGTTAATACGATAGGGACTTCATTTTTAGCTCTACGTTAAACATGGCTGCCAGCGGCTATCTTTGTTTACATAGAGTTATATAATGAAAACTTGTAGCAACTACTCCTCTGTAACTACTTGGCGGATTTTCATGAAACCTTACAGAAATGTTGCTCTAATGTCTAATTGATTCTAGCAAAATTTCAGTTTGGCCAGAAATTCAAGATGGCCACCACAGCTAAAAATAGATTTTTAAAAAATAAGTTTGTAGCGACAACTTCTTGAAAACTATAAGTGATATTGATATGGGACTTTTTCTAAAATGATCAGCATGACATGATGTTGGTCCTTGTCAAAAATCGTTTTGATTCGACGTTAAACATGGCTGTCAGCGGCCATCTTTGTTTACATAGAGTTATATAATGAAAACTTGTAGCGACTACTCCTCTGAAACTACTTGACGCATTTTCATGAAACTTCGCAGGAATGTTGCTCTTGATGTCTAATTGATCCTAGCAAAATTTCAGGTCAGCCGGAAATTCAAGATGGCCGCCACGGCTAAAAATAATTTTTCAAAAAACAAGTTTGTAGCGACTACTTCCTGAAAACTATAAGTGATATTGATATGGGACTTTTTCTAAAATGATCAGCATGACATGATGTTGGTCCTTGTCAAAAATCGTTTTGATTTGACGTTAAACATGGCTGTCAGCGGCCATCTTTGTTTACATAGAGTTATATAATGAAAACTTGTAGCGACTACTCCTCTGAAACTACTTGACGCATTTTCATGAAACTTCGCAGGAATGTTGCTCTTGATGTCTAATTGATCCCAGCAAAATTTCAGATCAGCCGGAAATTCAAGATGGCCGCCATGGCTAAAAATAATTTTTCAAAAAACAAGTTTGTAGCGACTACTTCCTGAAATCAAAATCAATCATTAGAGCTTCAAGGTCATTGACCTCTTGTTCATCATGTTCTTGTGCAAGACACGTTCCCTTGGCCTCGTCCGTCGGATGGGGACGTAAACTTGGCGATCCCGTGTATCGGTCTATCCTCCGAGCACTTTAAAGAACCATAGGAATCTATTCGATAATAAGAGTAGGGCACAGTTCACGGATTCCTATGTATCCTTCACTTCTCTCTGGGGCGGCTCTAAATAACCTATACTGTGTTGATGAGCCGTTAAACAACATTCAGTTCAATTCAATTAATTTTTCATCTGATCTTTACCAAACTTTACCAGATTTTTTAGTTATGGCCTTTGATTTAGTTAAAAATGCTGTATTTTGCCCAGAACTTTTAAAAAAATGTAAATTGCAGTCACTCGCTTCATTGATGTAATAAGAGCCATGTTAGTCAGTAGAGCATCCGCAGGCCCTCTTAGGCCTCTTGTTTATGAATCCAACATTACGACCTATGCAAATTCATTAAACTGTTCTGCCACTTTTTAAGGCAGTGTATATGAATATGTCCCAAACAAACAGTTGTCATAGACTTATATCTTCACTGATTTTAATAAAATTTTCAGAAATTGTCACTTAAGGTTCATTCTATAAGATCATTTTCAAATTTTGTGTGTAAACCTCACACAACTTGAATACGATGGCTAGTTGCTTTATATAATGAACGCTCCTCGTAATATGGAAGTAACTGAACTTCTATGCAATATGCCTGTCCCAGTGTATGTCACTGAACTTATGATGCAATTTGGGCCCTGTCCCAGTATAAGTAACTGAACTTCCATGCAATATGGGCCCTGTCCCAGTGTTTGTCACTGAACTTATGATGCAATTTGGGCCCTGTCCCAGTATAAGTAACTGAACTTCCATGCAATATGGGCTCTGTCCCAGTGTATGTCACTGAACTTCTGTGCCGATTGATTTGATATTTGAACAGTTGTTACACACTGCTGTATCTTCTTCTTTATTTATGTAGTTACAACATTGTTGCACTGAGCACTCAATATGATCATTAGCTATCTAACAGTACCAATGTTTCCATGACCTTGACCTTCAAATCAAGCTCAAAATTAGTTATCTTTATATATTACATTAATTTTAATTACTACTTCATTTCTTCATCTTTCATCAGTTTTTGCGCACAATATGACCTATTTATTTGTCGACGTGCCGTGCCGTAAAACACCATTCATTCATTCAAAATTAGTAGGACATTTGTTAAAAATCCAGTTTTTATGGAACTTTTGAATTCTGACTATAGCAAATCAACTTGCTTCTTACATAATAACCTCTATATTTAGCCAATATTGGAACAGGGCCAGGAGGTGAGATTTGACACATAACTTTTTTCTCAAAGGTCTCTTTAATCCACTTGTCCGTCGGATGGTTACGTAAACTGGGCGGTCCCGTGTATCGGTCTATCCTCCGAGCACGTTAAAGAACCATAGGAATCTATTTGATAATAAAATTATGGCACGGTTCCTGGATCCTATGTATCCTTCCCCTCTCTCTGGGGCGGCTCTAAATAATCTATACTGTGTTGATGAGCCGTTAAACAAAATTCAGTTCTTTAATCCACATATTTTTAGCCTGACTTTTCGTAGACATTGTCTATTTTAAATATCCAGTATATTTTTTATGTTCCTTGATCCTAAATAACCATATATATATTGCGCAAATATTTTTTTCTAAATAATGTCTACAGCTAAGTTGCTTCCTTTGATAACTGATCTTTAACTTACCATTGTCCTTTGCAAATGCCCGTAATTTCCTTCAAATAAGGTTAAAAAGGTCCCTTTCACAATACATGGAAAAGACCCTGGACTCTTTTTAAACATTCCCATTATGCACTGCTACAGGTTATGATAATTGGACTTGTCTTTGTCTATCACTGCTTTGTGCATTTGAATCACTGAGAAGTATTATAATTGCACTGGAAATAATTAAATAGCAACACAGAGCAGATTAGTCACGAAGTAGTCAGCAGTTACACTATTTTACCTGCCAATTAAAAACGCTTCTAACAGTAAAATATAATAAAACATGGTTTATCCATCACACTTAAGGCTTATATACATATATATCAGTTTAAAGTGTTTTCCTATAACCTTTAAATAAAATAAAATCATCCATTTTAATGTACCTTGTGAAAATAAAGGAGGTTCATCTGGGAAATCAAATTGCCAAAAGTTAAAAAGTTCCATACAAGTGGACTACCACTACACTCCTTGACAGATCAGGTTTCATCTACTGTATCTGACTTCATATTCATACCATTTTGTTTTTAAGAATTTGTAGGTGTCAAAGTTCATTTTAAAGTTAGGTTTTGCATCAGGTAAAAGTTTAAAGTATGCTCCAAAATTTTCAACTGTTCTGGCTGGTCTTACAGAAAGAAAAAATAATACAAAATGGCTCCCATTTTCTATTATGAAATGATTATTGATCTTAAAAAACAAAAATACCTGTAGGCGTAGTGAGTATAAATGTTTGTACTACATGTGCGTCCACCTACAGAGTACATCAGACCTGGGTGCCGACAGTGAACCCATCCACATCATCAACATTGCCATCCAAAGCACGGCCACCACGGACGATGAAGAACTAGCCCAGCAGTTCCAGGCTTTCTGTATAGAAAAGGTAATGTGTAATCGGGGAGAGCTTTTGTATTTATATACGACACATACTCAAAAATTAGTTATTATTTCCTCCAAACTGAGGTTATCTTAGGGTTATACACGTGAGGACCATCTGCTAGGCTGTCCATACTTCCCTTCCTTATGTCTGTCAAACTGTTTGTTTCCAGAGCATAACTGACAGCTCATTGTACTTCTATGACACCTGATACACACACATCGAGCTTGTGGTCTGGTGGTGCCTTTGGATAGGTAGAACCCTTTATTATAAAGATTTTTGAACCTCTTAGAAAAAATAAATTTCTGGAGCATTACTTCAAAACTGTCCTTGGTATCTTCATGAAACTTGTACACTTATCGAGTTAGGGGTCTTGTGGTGCCTACCATGAAACTTGCTACACTTGGTGCCTACCATGAAACTTGCTACACTTATCGAGTTAGGGGTCCTGTGGTGCCTACCATGAAACACTACACTTATCGAGTTAGGGGTCTTGTGGTGCCTACCATGCAACTTGCTACACTTATCGAGTTAGGGGTCCTGTGGTGCCTACCATGAAACACTACACTTATCGAGTTAAGGGTCTTGTGGTGCCTACCATGAAACTTGCTACACTTACCGAGTTAGGGGTCTTGGGGGGCCTACCATGAAACTTGCTACACTTATCGAGTTAGGGGTCCTGTGGTGCCTACCATGAAACTTGCTACACTTGGTGCCTACCATGAAACTTGCTACACTTATCAAGTTAGGGGTCTTGTGGTGCCTACCATGAAACTTGCTACACTTATCGAGTTAGGGGTCTTGTGCCTACCATGCAACTTGCTACACTTATCGAGTTAGGGGTCTTGTGGTGCCTACCATGAAACTTGCTACACTTGGTGCCTACCATGAAACTTGCTACACTTATTGAGTTAGGGGTCTTGTTGTGCCTACCATGAAACTTGCTACACTTACTGAGTTAAGGGTCTTGTGGTGCCTACCATGAAACTTGCTACACTTACTGAGTTAAGGGTCTTGTGGTGCCTACCATGAAACACTACACTTATCGAGTTAGGGGTCTTGTGGTGCCTACCATGCAACTTGCTACACTTATCCAGTTAGGGGTCTTGTGGTGCCTACCATGAAACATGCTACACTTGGTGCCTACCATGAAACTTGCTACACTTATCGAGTTAGGGGTCTTGTGGTGGCTACCATGAAACTTGCTACACTTGGTGCCTACCATGAAACTTGCTACACTTATCGAGTTAGGGGTCTTGTGGTGCCTACCATGAAACTTGCTACACTTGGTGCCTACCATGAAACTTGCTACACTTATCGAGTTAGGGGTCTTGTGGTGCCTACCATGAAACTTGCTACATTTGGTGCCTACCATGAAACTTGCTACACTTATCAAGTTAGGGGTCTTGTGGTGCCTACCATGAAACTTGCTACACTTATCGAGTTAGTGGTCTTGTGGTGCCTATCATGAAACTTGCTACACTTGGTACCATGAAACTTGCTACACTTATTGAGTTAGGGGTCTTGTGGTGCCTACCATGAAACTTCCTACACTTATCGAGTTACGGGTCTTGTGGTGCCTTTTGATGATATTTCAATATTTTTGGCATTTCAACAGAAAACAGGTATTGAATCAATTTGGAAATTAATTTGGAAAAACATGTTTTGTTTCATGTTAACACCTACAAAACCATTTTAGGATATGTGCCTTCTTGTTTCTTCTGATGTTATAATCTTATTGCACAACAGACTGAGACAATTGTAAAACATGCAGCATGCTTAGATATCGTGTACTTAACTTAAACATCTTTAACTAGAATACACTAGCAATAAATTCAGAGGGTATGTAAACTGTCATGGCGGTGTTGATGGTACGATGATGAGACGATGATGACAATGGTCGATGATGGTGGTGATGATGGTGATTTTAAACTAATGCACCAAAAATATGATGTTGATGATGATTATGGTGATGATGATATTAAATTAATATACCAAACAACGTTACTGACACATTATATATTACTTCAGAATACCATCATGACTGCCAGGGGAATTAGAAGAATCACATTTGTTGTCTTGAGAAAGGTTAGTAAAGTATTTCATACTGCGCATCATACAACCATATGTACATGTTAACAAACATGGCCTGTTCCAATCTGTTCAAGAAATAATACATGTAAATTTCTAATGAAATATGTATTTTATGTTTTGCTAATGTTGAATAAAAGATAAACTTTTAACTTTTGTATCTACATGTTGTAACTTAATATTATTAGTACATGTACATTCAAAATGTGTCCAAAATGCCAACATATATGTAATTGTGTTAACACAATGTTTTTATCTTTCAGAAATTGTTACCCAAGTACTACACATTCCGAGCAAAGTTTGAGGTAAGGATCAAATTAATATTAGACTTTTTATAAAACATCTTTTTAAATGAACTTTTATTGTGTCGCCTGCGTAGCATGGCAGACACTTAGGGATCACTTTGTGCGTCGTCCGTCACACTTTAACATGCAACCTAACATTGGCCATATATTCATGAAACTTCTCACACATATCTTCATCTTAACCCAAGGAATGCTGTTAAACATGTCACATAACTCTGACTTTCATTTTGTCAAGTAATGCCCCCTTTCATAAAAACTTTAACCTGCGACCTAACGAGGCTCATAACTGGCCATAACTTAAGAAATATTTGACCTATGTTCATGAAACTTCACACACGTATTCATCTTACCACACAGAATAGTGTTACCCACGACCAATAACTCTGACTTTCATTTCAGCAGAATTATGCCCCTTTTCATAAAACTTTAACCCGAAGCCTAACCAAGCTCATAACTGGCCATAACTTGAAAATTATTTGACATATGTTCATGAAACTTCACGCATATTCATCTGAACCGAAGGAATGTTGTTACACATGTCCAATAACTCTGACTTTCATTTTGGCAGAGTTATGCCCCCTTTTCATAAAAGTTTAACCTGCATCCTAACCTAGCTCATAACTTTGCAAAATATTGACCTGTGGTCATGACACTTATACAGTTCTTCCTTGTGAATTATCCGATGCAGATTTATGCCCCTTTTCATAAACTTCAACACTAAAAAAGACTGCTCGATAATTCATGAAGGATTGCACCCCCTGTCTTCAAACTTTATAGTTAGATTGTACTTGCTAAAATAAGCACACAACAGACGACATATGTGTTCCGTGGAACACCCTTCTAGTGTTATTAAATGGCAGGGTTTTGATAATGGTACATTACAATGGTGACTGACAGTTGTATCACTATCACATGGCTTGTGTAGATATGCCCCACTAACACCAAATTGATCTGTAAAAAATATAAGGTGTGAATTATTTGTGAAATTTATCTATTTGGTTTAAGATCCTCTATGTGCATACAGTATTTTTTTAATATTTATATTCAGTTTTCAATAAAAGAGTATAAACTTGTATAATGAATGAAGGCTTGAAGTTTAATACATGATAAAATACTTTAAAACTGCTGTGTGTCCCTTTAAATTTGGATTTTATTACAGTTCACTGAAGATAGAATATACCGCCATCTTGAGCCGGGTTTGGCGTTCCAGTTAGAGATTAACAGGATGAGAAACTTTGAGTTAGAGGCTATACCAACAGCTAATTATAGAATGCATGTCTACTTGGGAAAGGCAAAGGTAATACTTTTTTTAATTTCTTTTAGCCCGACTGTTCAAGGATTCATATTGATATAATTCTTTCATCTTTAAGGATGGCTTATGTGTAGTGATGACTCTTTTTCTGATGGTATATGTCGGGTGTATTCATTTTTTCTCTGACAAAGCGAATAGGTGAGCTGCACTGTTCGCCGACAGCTCTTGTTCTAGAATAACAATGTTTACCTTATCTTATCTTGTTACCTTAGCCTCGTCTGTTGGATGGGGATGTAAACCGGGGGTGGGTGGGGGTGTCTCTTATATCGGCGTCTATCCTCTGAGCATGTTAAAGAATCATATGAATCTGTCGATAGTAAGAGTAGAGCAGGTTCCTGATAGTAAGAGTAGAGCAGGTTCCCGATAGTAAGAGGAGAGCAGGTTCCCGATAGTAAGAGTAGAGCAGGTTCCTGATAGTAAGAGTAGAGCAGGTTCCCGATAGTAAGAGTAGAGCAGGTTCCCGATAGTAAGAGTAGAGCAGGTTCCCGATAGTGAGAGTAGAGCAGGTTCCCGATAGTAAGAGTAGAGCTGGTTCCAGATAGTAAGAGTAGAGCAGGTTCCCGATAGTGAGAGTAGAGCAGGTTCCCGATAGTGAGAGTAGAGCAGGTTCCCGATAGTAAGAGTAGAGCAGGTTCCCGATAGTAAGAGTAGAGCAGGTTCCCGATAGTAAGAGTAGAGCAGGTTCCCGGATTCTTATGTATCCTTTCTCTCTGGGGTGGCTCTAAATAACCTATAATGTGTTGATGAGCTATTAAACAGCAATCAAGTCACATTCAATTGTTGAAGCACAGCATTCATGTCTAGGTGTCTTTGATGTGTTTACTCTAAACGTCGCATCATTTCATTCTGCATTGCTTCCTTCTGATGAAAGGTTGCGGGTTCCAGGTGTGAAAGTGGAACTCTGCGTACGTGATTTTAAAGGGATTACCAAACAAATTGGGAGACTTGTCACCAGGCTGCAAAATTTTCATGTTGGTGAAATAAAACTGTCCTTGTTATCATTATTATTGCTTGCCACAAAATTATTATAGTTGTATGTTTTGTTTCAGCAAATGACCCTTAGCCAAGAAGTGAAGGACTACAGACTGTTTGTGCGATGTATCATCCGCCATTCAGATCTTATTACAAAGGTAACGCATCATCTGTTTTTGTGTTACTGAGTTGTAGTTCTCCTGCATAGAGTGCAAACACTGGCAGGGCTATATATATATATTGCATCAAGTGATATTTACAGCATACAGCATGGTTCTTTATTTGTGATACATTTAAAATAGATTCGATTAATTTAAAGAAATAAACCTGCCAAATAACGGCAAAATTACATTACAAAACTGTTTATTAAAACTATCCAGGTGTTCATGTCATATAATAATGTATTTGCTGCTTAAAAGTTTATAGTCACGGGTTCTTAAAATACCCGTGATTGAATATACCGTGTCTATAGAGTTTGGCTTCTCAAAATATGTAGTTATATAAATATATACCTCATCATCAGTAGGTTTAGAAATGGTGTACATCTTGTCAATTTACCTGTTGATGGCGGTGTTTATCATATTGTATGCAACCCTATATGGTACATAATGAACGCCCCTCATTGTAATAATTGTACGCGCATGTGCAGTAAGGGTTTCCGGAGAGAAAAAAAAAAAGTCTGCCTCCTGAGATGGTTTGTTTACTTTGTGAATCCGAGAATACCTGGTTCAATCGGAGATAGGTAGACACTATATTTTCGCGACGAGGATAAAACAGACATTGATTGTGAAGTCTGCAATGGCTGTTACGATCGATATTGCGTCGATACCGACGTTTGACTGCATGGAAATGCTGGATTTGCTTTTTCGAGCTGATGGAAAGGAGTCCCAGAAATGAGCACTGCGACATTGCAGGTATGGCAGTACAAGATATTTTCTTTACCCTCACGGAGGAAGACGGAGATGATGAATAAAAAAAAAGAGAAAATTACATTACAAAAACATTTCACTCCACCATCAAACTTTCCTTTTGAGAGGCATATGTTTAGAAATATGGTTCAACAACCAAATGAAATGGTGGAACAGTTTGTGACAAGATTACTTGTCAAAGCAGAGACTTGTGAATTTGCTGATGTTGACAAGCAAATATGTGACTCGATAATCGAAAAAAGTATGTCGTGCCATTTGAGAAGAAAACTGCTTGAGAAATGCAGAACATTGACTTTAGCTCAGCTTCGAGAGATTGCTTGCCGGTCATTTCATTTATTGACGGACCATAAACTGCTGGTCAGGAGTTCATTTACTTCCCAAAGTCCAAACCGCCTGCCCGTTTCTAAAGATGGGTTTATTGGAATATTCCTTATTGCAACTGTTGCCAGTGGACAAAGGACAGAATAAGGAAAACATTGCTCAGAAATATATTAGGTTTGTAGCTGAGGAAGACACACCGATGGCACTGTCCACGTGCGAAATCGAGAGGGCTTCAGACGAAGACCCCGAATTAGAGAGCGTGCTTTTGAACGGACAGTGTCATAACATGAAGTAGAAACAGTATTTGCCAATGCGCACTGAATTAAGTGCTATAGGAAAGCTTTTGTTAAGAGGAACATGGTTGGTTATACTGCAAGAACTTCACGATCGTGTGCTATCCCTCGCACACGAAGGTCACCCTGGCATTGTTAATATGAAGAAAGTTTTACGAGCGAAAGTATGGTGGCCAGGGATTGATCATTGCATAGAGCAATATTGCAATTCATGTTATGGTTGCTAATTGGTCTCCCAAGCATACCGACCAGAGAGTATGTCGCATACCGAGTTACCATCCGGTCCATGGCAACACCGAGCTGCTGATTTAATGGTGACTCCATATTCGTAGTTGTCGATTATTACAGCCGTTTTTTCAAATTGAAATCATGAAATCTACAACCGCAGACAAAATAGTAAATGCGTTGTCTAAGTTCTTCGTCACTCACGGTTTACCATTATCTATACAGACGGATAATGGGCCGCAGTTCTTCAGCGCTGCATTCAAGCAATTTATGAGTGAGAACGACATCAGGCATAAGAAACGACTCCTTTGTGGCCACAGGCCAACGGGGAAGTTCAGCAACAAAATAGGTCTATCATAAAGCGCGTACGTATCGCTCAAGCCAGTAAGCGGGATTGGAAAGTCCATTTGCAAATATCGAAGTACCGCTCATAACACCACCGGTAAGAGCCCGGCAGAACTCTTGTTTGGCTAAAAAATAAGAACTAAGATTCCTGAACTTCCAGAATTCAAACTTGATGACATTGATGTTTGACAAAGATTGTGAAAATAAAGGAAAAGGGAAAATATATGCAGATAGCAAACGTCGTGCTCCAGAATGCGATATCCAAGTAGGGGATAGTGTCCTTGTGAGACAAGACAAACAGGATAAACTATCAACACCGTTTAACGAGAACCCATTTAAAGTAGTTCACAAAAATGGAAGTAGCATAGACATTGAATCCTCAACCAGGACGCTATATAAGCGCAACGTCACGCATGTTAAGAAATTCAAAACACAGAAACATCAGAAACACTAAACGCGTCTGACATGTCAAACCAGTCTGGGATGCCGATCAATAATCCTTAGGTGGTTACTCCAGTACCAGTCAGCGCTGTACCGGGACTTGAATTGTCGCATCCGAATGATACTGCAGGTTGTGAAATGGTTTGTTCACCGCATCCTGTTAGAATGAGAAACAAACCAGAAAGGCTAAAAGACTTTGTTTGTTGAGATGAGCTAATATCATAAGACTTATCATCAGCTAATTTAAAGAAGCAGAAAGTAGGTGTCTCTAAATACCGGTTTATGTTTGTTTTTTCTTTATAGGATCTTTTGTGTTTATAGTTACTTTGTATATTTTATTTATAAAAAAAGGAGGGATGTAGTGTTTGTCATATTGTATGCAACCCTTTATGGTACATAATGAATGCCCCTCATTGTATTAATTGTATGCGCATGTGCAGTAAGGGTTTTCGGAGAGAATAACAATATGTCTGCCTCCTGAAATGGTTTGTTTACTTTGCGAATCCGAGAATACCTGGTTCAGTCCAAAATAGGTAGAACTATAGGCGTGATAGGGACTTTTAAAGTATTGTTCAAACAAAAGGCAACAATCTACTCTTCTTAAGATTTAAGTTGTTTTGATGAAATATAACTTTACTTTGCCAATTTACTTTGTTCCAGGAAGCGTCATTTGACTACATACACAATGTAGGGGAGAAAACTCTGCTGGAGGCCATGGACTCACTAGAGGTCGCCTTCAGTCATCCATTGGTATGCCGTCTGCTACTTCTGATATTTAATTTTCATACGTCTTAACATTTACTTTTAAGTTAAAATCTGTTTACACCAATGACAATAAAGAATACGATAGATTTATTTCTAGATACTTTGTATGATTTACTTGTCTGTCATTGCCTGTGGAAGATGCAAGTTGTACTTGAATAGGCACAACATTGTATATACAGTTTAATCCAGATTTTTTCAATACGGGATTTCTATTTCGAGTTAAAATACATCCGCATGAACAAACAAGTGCAATATCAGGAATGTGTTTAGTTGGACGTGTTTTCATGAGGAAAAGAAATTCTGTATTCAAAAGATCTTGGTAATTCAATTATATATTACATTTGATCAAAATATATGTTAAATACCTTGTTTGAGCTAGTTTTTCATCCCACTTGTATGAATCTGAAAGCACTGAAGAATGCCAGTTAGCGAACTGAAGTTTTACAAATAAATTACAAATTCTCTCGAATGTTATGGTATATAATGTTATGGTATATAATGTTATGGTATATAATGTTTAAGGATTTATGATCAGTCCCAGTTCGTTTGCAATCATTGGGAAACAGGAAATACAATGTTTATCATCAAAACAAATCAAGAAAATGAATAACACAACTGTTAACCTCACTCGTTAGTTTACGTCATTTTCTCATGTTGTCTGACAAACATCTGGCTAGTAGCTAGGAAATATTTCCCTGTAGTAATTATCACTTTTAAGAACCTCAGAAATCTCAATTTATCCTTGCAAAAGCTGTAATATGTGTTACTATGTTTCAGGCTAGCAAGACGGACTGTAACCACATATTCCTCAATTTTGTTCCCACACTTACCCTCCCAGAACCAGGCAAGGTAACACAAGATTATATTGTTTTGGCATTCTTTCTCACACATAATCATTCTTTATAAATTGTATTCTGTACTTTTTGAAGCATTACAAAAAAATATTTTGTTGTTTTTTTCCTCTTATTAGGGGAAAATACGGTAAATGCTTTTTTTTTTACACTAAACTATTACTGTTATCATTGATATATAATTTTGTACTAAACTATTACTGTTATCATTGATATATCATTTTGCACTAAACTATTACTGTTATCACTGATATATCATTTTGTACAAATTAAAACTATTACTGTTATCATTGATATCATTTTGTACTAATTAAAACTATTACTGTTATCATTGATATATCATTTTGTACTAAACTATTACTGTTATCATTGATATATCATTTTGTACTAAACTATTACTGTTATCATTGATATATCATTTTGCACTAAACTATTACTGTTATCACTGATATATCATTTTGTACCAATTAAAACTATTACTGTTATCATTGATATATCATTTTACACTAAACTATTACTGTTATCATTGATATATCATTTTACACTAAACTATTAATGTTATCATTGATATATCATTTTGTACTAAACTATTACTGTTATCATTGATATATCATTTTGCACTAACTATTACTGTTATCATTGATATATCATTTTGTACTAATTAAAACTATTACTGTTATCATTGATATATCATTTTACACTAAACTATTACTGTTATCATTGATATATCATTTTGCACTAAACTTTTACTGTTATCATTGATATATCATTTTGCTGTTATCATTGATATATCATTTTGTACTAATTAAAATTATTATACCTCACGTTTACACTCCTGTATAAATTGCCCATACCTTTAGCGTGAAGCAATTTTTACTGTTCACCGGTAAACAATTTTTTTACTGTTACACGATTTTGTCGTCACGGGAAGTATAAAAATAGGTTTTGGGTTTTTCCAATAACGACACGCTTTGGCAATTGGAAATCGGTGGACGCTAATTAAAATACAGTTGAAGTTTTGTCAATCGTAAGACGCTTGGTTTACCAAACGACAATAAAAAAATGTGGCGAGCAGATTTGTTACTTTAAATCAAAACTGGTATACAAATATAAATTAAAAAAACAACAAAAAAAACAATTGGAATATTTTTCCCCTCATATATTTAAATTTTAATCAAAACATTTGTTCGGTATAATAAAATAAATATTGCATCCCAGTGAGGGTGACAGTGGATATAGTCAACCTTCGGAAAAATAATGTCAACCTCGTCTTCGCCTCGGTTGACATTATTTTCCTCAGGTTGACAATATCCACTGTCACCCTCACTGGGATGCAATATTTATATACTATTACTGTTATCATTGATATATCATTTTGTACTAATTAAAACTATAACTGTTTACATTGATATATCATTTTGTACTAAACTATTAGTTATCATTTATATGTCATTTTACACTAAACTATTACTGTTATCATTGATATATCATTTTGTACTAATTAAAACTATTACTGTTATCATTTATATGTCATTTTGTACATAATATTTATAGCATACTTTTTCGAGTATATGCGATTTATACTGCTTCTCGAGGGCCGCAGGCCCGAGAGTGCAGTATAAATCGCATACGAGAAAAGTATGCTATAAATGTTTTGTACCTTAGAAATTGCAGGTAATTGACATTTTGATTGACAGGTTGTGTGTAAACTTACAACTATGCGCGTGTAAAATGGAGTAGGCCATGGTATAACTGCCGAATCTATCATTTATAGCACTGCTGAAATATACCGGCATTTATAGCACGGTTTAGGTTCAGATCTTCAGGTTTATGAAAAATATATCATAAGCAAGAGCAAAGGAAAACCATTAGAGCTATGGTACAATA